>VMDO01008600.1:5456-82984 GCA_007922755.1 Pedetes capensis
CATGTAGTCAGGAGAGAACAATCCCTGGAGAAGGACATCATGTTTGGAAGAGTGGCAGGTCAACGGAAAAGAGGAAAACCCTCCACCAGATGGATTAACACAGTGTCTGCAACAATGGGCTTAAACATAAATAAGATGGTTTGCCTGGCACAGAATCGGCAAGTGTTTCGATCTGCTGTACATAGGGTCACTATGAGTCCGACTCGACTCGACGGCACCTAACAACAGCAACAATTGCTGCCAAATAAAGAGGTGGAATGTTATCTATAATTCAGTCAGAAGCCATTGAGTTTTCCAAAGAGGGAAGTGGCAGGATCAGATTTACATTTTAGGAAAGTTCATTCAGGCTGCTATGTGAAAAGTGCATTGTAGTGAAATAAAAGGGAAATAGAAGCAATTAGTTAAGAAGCTGAAAAATTCCAGTCAAGAAATGATATTCCAGATTCTAGTCAGGTTGCAAGTATAGACGGAGATAAATGGATAGATTCAGAATATATAGCATTAATGGGTATCAAATTCTAAAGTGAGCAAGAGAGTTCAATATGAGTGATCATGGTGTGAATATAGAGCATGGGACATGATGTGCTTATTTTTCTCATCGTCATTTTATGTTTAAAGCTAGAAACACTGTGCTTGTCATGAAGCAGTTTAGCAGAACTATTAAGACAGAGGACTTAGAAGTTAGACTGGTGATTTTCTCAGATTTAAGTCACTCTATGGAATGAGGAACAACAATAGTACATTACACATATAAATAGTTGTTGTTGTTAGGTACCATGGAATCCTGTCTGACTCGTTGTTAGGTGCTGTCGAGTCGGTATCTGACTCATAGGGTTTTCAGTGGCTGACTGTTTCGAGATTGCCTTGAGAGTGGATTGCCAGGCCCTTCTCCCATTTTTGTGGTGCTGGGAATTGAGCTTGTGTCCTCAGAGACTGCAGCGCAGTGTTCTACCAACTGAGCTAAATCCTAGCCCATAGCGACGCTAATAGGGTTTTCAATGGCTGATTGTTTCAAGATTGCCCCTAAAGTGGATTGCCACATCCTTCTCCCATTTTCGTGGTGCTGAGACCTGAGAGACTACAGAGCAATGCTCTCCCAACTGAGCTAGATCCCAGCCCATATATATAGTGGCAGGATTAGTATGTGTAGAGTGCTAAGAAGAGTGCTTAGTACTAGTAAGTGCTATATAATATGGTCATAATAACAGTTATTTTTGAATGTCCACTGTGCAAAATCAATGTAGTTTACTAGAAAGACTATGGATTTTGGAAATGAATAGATCTAGTCATCAATTCCTATTCCACATGGCCCTGAACATACTGTTAAACCTCTCCAAGGTTAAGTTTTCTACCTGGAGAGTAAAGATATTAAATCATATACCATGATAGTAATGTAAGGATTAAATGAGATATTTATAAATCACCCAGAGCCATGGTTATCACTTATGAGAAACCTAAATATTAATTGTTGTGAAAATTAAATGTTTCAAATTCTTTTTGTAACCCACGAGAAGTTTGAGTTAAAATATAGAACGCTTAAAAACAGGATATCCATTTAGAGGGACTACTTACAGAAAAGCTCTATTCTATGTGTTTATGATGTAAAACTTGGCCAGTATTCTTACATTTAAGGCTTATTACTTGAAAGTTTTCTTCTTTTCAAATTTTATAATATGTAATTGAAAGGTAAAAAGTGTATATACTGAAGGTAAATAGTATAATTTGAAATATGCATACATTGTGTGATGGTTACCACAATTACATTAAGTCATGTGTTCATCATCATCTATAGTTACCATCATTGTGGGTATCAGGGATAGGTGAGGGTTTCCTTGTTTCTTTCATCTGCTGTATTTTTAAATGTCAATTTAAAATTAATATGATAAAGTTTAGCCAGTATGCTATATATTAGATCCTTACAACTTAGTCACCCTGTAAATAAAAATCTCTACCCTTTAAGCAACAACTCCCATTTCTGCATCATGAAAGGATAAGGATTTTGTCAAATTATTTTTCTGTATCCTTTAAGATAATCATATGATTTTCATCCTTTTTCTGGAATGTGTATAACATTAATTGATTTGTTCCATCTTTGCAAACTAGGAATAAACCCCACTTGTTCCTAGTGATTGGCCCTTTTAATGTGATGTAGAATAGGTGTGGGCTGGGATTTAGCGCAGTTGGCAGAGCACTACACTGCAGTCTCTGAGGTCCCGAGTTCAATTCCCAGCACCGCAAAAATGGGAGAAGGACCTGGCAATCCACTCCTGGCAATCCTGAAGGCAATCCTGAAGCAGTCAGCCATTGAAAACCCTATGAGGGTCACTATGAGTTGGATACCGACTCATGGCACCTAACAATAACAACAACAAGAATAGGTTTGCTAGTATTCCTTGAGGAGTTTTGTTTCAGACCTTTATTAGGAATATTGACCTATAATTTTCCTTTTTTAATAGTAATTAAGGCCATATAAAATTTGTTGGGAAGTGTTCCCTCCTGTTCAATTTTGTATTTAAGTAAATATTAGAAGGATTGCTATTATTTCTTCTTTAAATGTTTGGAGGAAATTACTTCTGAAGCCACCTAGTCTTGAGATGTTTGTGATTATTTATTCAGTCTTCTTTATTATTGATATGTTCAAATTTTCTGTTGCTGCATGATATGTTCTATCCATTTCTGCTAAATTATCTAATTTACTGGCTTATAATTGTTCATGTTAGCCTTTTAAAATCCTTTGAATTTCTGCATTATCACTTGTGATATCCCTTCTTTCATTTATAATTTAAATCTTTCTTTTTTGTTAATCTGGTTAAAGTTTTGTCAATTTTGTTTGTCATTTTTTCAAAGAGATAGCCCTTCGTTTCATTAACCTTGTCTATTGTCTTTCTATTATTTATTTTATTATTTTTGCTATAATCTTTAGATTTCTTCCTCTCTAGATTGGGCTTAATTTGTTCTTTTTCTTATTCTTTGTGCTATGAAGTCAGGCTGATTATTTGAGATCTTTTCTTTTATTCTATTTAGTTATTTTAACCAAAGGAGATACAGTATATTTACACCAGCAGCCAGGAGAGGGAATACATAGCATTTACAAAATTAGCTACCTGCACAGGATTGATTACATATACTAAAATAAAAACCTCTAGAACACAGGACAGCTTGAGCCCTACCCACCTCCTCCAAGGACTCCAGTGTGCAGTGATGCCAAGTGGTGGCCCCTGGGCAGGTGGGAGGGGGTGAGAGATAGAAAGTGGAGTGATTTATGGAGGGAAATTAGTACAGAACCCCCGCCGCATGGAAAGAAGTACAGACCCACCTACACATACATATTCAGACATACGACAGGACACAGAGTAGACTAGACCTAGCTGGGAAGGGGAGGATGGAACTTGAAACTCACACAGCTTGCCATTAGAGGGAGGAACTGGGGCACTCCTAGCCTCTGTTCAGCTACATATGAGGAGAGGCCCTTTCTCCAGAAAAAAGGGTGTTCATGCTCTCAGGGTCCCTGTTGGACCCAAGTATATCTCTTAACCAGCCTAGGCAGCAGGGCTCTGTCCTGAGGATGGGCCAAGGGAACAATGGGGGAACATTATGTGGACAAACCACTTCCTAAAGTACTCCTTGTTTCTCCCTTTTCCAACCAGAATGGGTAAAGGAGAGATGTGAAGGGAAAGGGTAATTTAGTGCCTCTCAGAAAGGAGAGGGGCCTCTGGCCTTCCTCCCCTTCCATTCAGCCTGTTAGGAAGCCAGTGGCTGGAGCCTGGCTGAGATCCTTCTCTCTCTCTGGCTTCTTCTTCAAGGAAGAAGGCTGTGAAGGCCCAAGAACAGAGAATCCAAGACCCTAGGATTTATTCTAACTCTTGCCAAAATTGATTTGGCTTTAAAAAAAATAATCACAATGTTGTGTTAAAAACAGTTTGTAACCAGGCACCAGACACAATCAGAATGACCCCCAAGGGGAGACTAGAATTACAGACAGGGTACAGCAGCTGTGGCATGCTCCAAGTACTGGATTTGATCATCAGGTGGTCAGGGCAGATCTTTCTTTATTCTTAATGTAGTTATTTGCTATTGTAAATTTCCCTCTTAAAAACTACCTTTGCTGCACCTCATATATGTTAGTATGTTATCTTTCTATTTTTATTTCTGTCAAGATATATTTTCAATTTAACTTTTAATTTCTTCTTCAATCCATCGATTGTTTTGGAATGCATTGCTTAACTTCTACCTGCTTTTAAATTTTCTAGAATTCTTAATATTACTGATTTCTAGTTTTATACTGAGGCTGGGGTTTAGCTTACTTGGTAGAGTATTGCTTCGTACTCGCTGAGGACCTGGTTTTGATCTCCAGCACCACAGAAACAGGAAAATGATGAGGCAATCCACACCTGAAACAATCCCAAAAACAGCAATTGAAATCATTATGAGGGTCACTTTGGGTTGGACCTGACTCAACAGCACCTAACAACAACAACAACAACATTTTATACTATAGTCAGAAGATATGTTCAACATTATATAATTCTTTCTGAAAATTTTGAGACTTCTTTCATGGCCCAACATATAATCTGTCCTGGAGAATATTCTGTAGGTAGTTGAAATGAATGTGTGTTCCCTTGCTATTGGATGGAATGTTGTGAATATGTCTGTTTAGGACATTTGATCTATATTATTATTTAATTCCACTGTTTCTTATTGATTTTCTGTCTGGCCGATTTAGCTGTTGTTGAAAGTGGGATCTTGATATCACTATCACTATATTGTTATTTATCCCTTTCGTTCTGTTAATATTTGCCTTCTATATTTAGGTGCTAAAGCCTCAGTTACATACTTATATTTATAATTGATATATCATCTTGATGGGTTGACTTGGCATTATTTAATCATACTGTTTGTCTCTAGTGACAGATTTTTAATCAGTTTATTGTGTCTGGAGTAACTATAACCACTCTAGTCTCTTTTGGTTACTATTTGAATATTTTTTATACTTCTTTACTTTTAGTCTATGTATGTCTTTAAGTCTAAAGTGAGTCTCTAATAGGCAACATACTGTTGGATCCTATTTTTATTTATCTATTCTGTGTCCTTTGATTGGAAAATTTAACTGTTACATTTATAGTTACTTTTTAAAGGTAGTTATGGGCTTACTAGTGCAATTTTCTTATTCCTTTTGACTTTATTATAGTTTCTTTATTTCTTTATCCCTTTCTTGCTGTCTTCCTTCATGGTTTTTCTTTTCTTTTATTCTCCTGGTATTGAGAGGGTGAATCTGAGTCCTCATACATACTTTGTAAGCTCTTTACCACTGAGCTCTATACCCACCCTTTATTTATTTATTTATTTATTTATTTATTTATTTATTTATTATCTTAAGACAGAGTCTTGTTATGATACACAGGATGCCTCTGACCTTGAATTCATGATCCTCCTGCCTCCACCTCCCGAGTCACTGAGATTACAGATATGTGCCACTACATCTGGTAGCTCCTTTGTGGTTTTCTTTTTTGTAGTGTTGGGGATAAAACTCATGTATTATGCATGTTAGTGCTCTACCACCAAGGTACACCCTCAGGCCCCTCTGTTGTGATTTTTTTTTTTTAAATTTGTGGTAGTATAATTTGATTTATTTCCAGGTATACCATGTATATCTACTGAAAATGTTTTCCTTTATGGTTACCATGAGACTTATATAAAACATAGCCGCAGCATTCTAATTTAAGATGATACCAACCTAATTTCTATCACATACAAAAGCTCTAAAATTTTATTTCTCTTTCCCCTCACTTTTACACTGTTTCTATCACATTATAAATCCTTTTATTTATGTCTCCTTTACAAGAATAAGAACAATAACAAAGTATTATAGTTGTAATTATTTTTTAATATTTTGGCTTTATATATTTGGAGTAGAGTTGAAGTAGTACTAAAATATTCTGTATATGCTTATATTTTTACCTTTATCTAAGAGTTTTATACTTTTATGTTTAATGTTTTCACTTAGTATCCTTTCATTTTGACTCCCTTTTGTATTTCTTTTAAGGCAGATTTCATGGTGATTAACTCCTTCAGTTTTTGTTTGATAATGTCTTTATATCTTCTCTATTTCTGAAAGAGAGCTTTGCTGGAAAAAATATTCTTGGTTGACAAAGTTTTATTTTTTTTAATTTAATTTTTTCCTTTTAGCATGTTATCTCTCTCTCTCCTGACATAAGGTTGTGGTTGAACAGTCTACTGATAGCCTTATGTAAGTCTCCCTTTCCTCTTGCTGGTTTTGGTTTTGGTTTTGTTGTGGGGTTTTTTTTTTTGTTGTTGTTGTTGTTTTGGTTTTTTAACTTTTATTTTTGCTGATAGGTGTTATCTAGTCGGTGTCTGACTCAGAGCGACCCTATGTACAACAGGTGAAATACTATTTTTAGTGCTTCTCTGCTATTCATAGGGTTTTCAATGGCTGATTGTCTTTGGAGAGTGTATTGCCTGGTCCTTCTCCCAAGCCTGTAGCACCTGGTATTCCCAGGTCTCCCATCCAAGGGCTAACCAGGCCCTACCCTGCGTAGCTTCTGAGATCTGATGAGATCAGAAGCCACAGTGTATGGCTGCAGGCTAACTTTTATTACCTTATATTGTTGTTGTTGTTGTTGTTGTTGTTAGGTGCCGTCGAGTCAGTATCTGACTCATAGCGACCCTCTGTACAACAGGGGAAACACTATTGTCAGTGCTTCTCTGCTGTTCATAGGGATTTCAATGGCAGATTGATTTTTGGGAGGGGGTTGCCAAGTCCTTCTCCCATAGCTTATATTAGTTGTGCAAAATAATGAGCTTCATTATAAAATTAAGATTTTCTTTGTGTTTGACATCTGAAAACTTGATTACTTGATTATAATATGTTTTGTCTTATTATTCTTTAATTTTGTTTGATGTCCTTGAGGACCATAAGTGTAGATGTCTATATCTCTTCTAAGATTTGGAAAGTTTTCATCTAGTATTTATTTAAATAAGATTTCTAATCATTTTGCTATCTCTTCTCCTTTTACATGTCCCACAATTCATATATTTATATATTTCATCTTTTCATAAATCATCTATGCTTTGTTCATTCTTTTTAAGATTTTCCTTATAAGTAATTGGCCTTTGATTTTGGTTAATCCTTTGTTTTTATTAATCTTTACTGAATATTTGGTTTTCTGATCATATTTTTCATGGGAGAAGCATGTGACTGTCCACTCCTGAGGCTATCTGGAACAATGAGCCATTGAAAACCCTATGAGGGTCACTATAAGTCAGAAATGACTTGACGACACCTAACAACAACAATTGTATTTTTCAGCTCTAGGATTTCTGTTTGATTCTTTTTTATGGTTTTTATCTCTTTATTAAATTTTAATTTTTTCTATAATTTTCTCCTAAATTTGTTTAGTTGTCTGTCTTTGTGTTGCTGTATCCATTGAGCTTTTCAAGATGAAAATATTGAATTCTTTTTCAAGTAATTTGTAGATCTCCATTTAAGATCAGTACTGGAGCTTAATTAGAGTTGTTTTTTGGTTTGTTTGTTTTTGAGTTGTATGTTTTGTGTATTTGTGTGTGTGTGCGCTCACATGTGTGTATGAGATGCTTTTGTCTGGCTTCTTTCTTATCTCTATCATCTTTAATTTTTGTCTGTACATATGAAGGAACAAGAACATCTTCCAATATTTTCCAACTGGTTTCTGTAGGTAAAGACTTTCTCTTCTTGATACACATGTTTGATTAGTTGCTGTTAGAATCGTAGTCCAAAAGAAGTTTGAGACATGTTATATGACTGCTGCAAAGACTGCATTGGGGTTCACAATTGGTGGCCTATTACCAGAGGCTCACCCTGGCATGCATTGTGTGGATAATTATCCTATCAGGTTTCTAGGTGGATTGTACTGCCTCTAGGATCTTGGTCAGTAGGTCTTCAGCTGGCATGATTACCTGGTTCAGGTTATGTAGACAATTTGCTATTATCAGGTACGCAGAATGTATGGATTCCCCTGAATCCCTGAGAAAGCTTGTGCAGGGTCACAGAGTGGGTCTTAGGGCAAGAAGTACAGGTCCTGGACAGTGTCTATGAGGAGATGATCTGATTCACAGGGCTTCTTCAACATGTACAACTTAGACTGAGGTGCGCAGATCTGCCTTGGGGAGAAGGGATGGGTGTGGCTCACTTTGGGTTCCTGGCTATAGTGATCATGCCATACATGAGAGGGCAGGAGCTGACTTACAGGGTCATTTCAAGATGTATGGTTTGTCTAAGGTCAGAGGACTTGTCTGCAGTGGTAAGGATGGTTGTGTCTCCTAGTGTGGACCTCTGGGGGCCAGACTGCTCTTAGACCACAAATGAGAGATGTTGGCCACTATGACCCAGGATACTTCAGGATATTCAGTGAGATCAAGGTTGACAAGTGTGTCTCAGGATGACAGGTGACTCTCAGCATGTCCCTGTGAAGTCAGGAGCCCTCAGAAAGGCTGAATTCAAGTTACAGGGCCATTTAGGGTCCATGATAGGGATCAAGGTCAATAAGTCTATCACTTGAAGCACATGTGAGAATAATTCCTGAGTCCCTTGGTGAATGGTTCTAGTATTAGATCTATGAGAAGATCTGTGGTCAGATGGGGTCTGGAGCTAGGGCCACAGTTGACAACCATGCTAACTAAGCACATATCTGCTTCTCTAAAAGACTCTTCTAAGTCCTGAGCTGCACTGGAGTTTCACAACCAAAGTACCTGAGACCCAAGATCCCACAAAGGTATTTTTTGTCCTTTGATGGCTGAGAAATTTTTGTTGTTCTGAGGGGATATGAGAAAGGACTTAGTAGTTTCCTGTTGATGTCTTGTTTCCAATTCTTCATTCACTGGTCTATTATAAGATCTAATAGCCAGCTGATTTGTCATATAATTTTGAAGTTCCTCCAATTTTTGATAGTGTTTACCTCAGTGTCCTAATGATGTTGATCTTATTGTTGTTGTTAGGTGCTGTCAAGTCAGATCCAACTTACAGTGACACTATGTATAATAGATGAAACACTTCCTGTCACTCTGCCATGCCTGACACTATTGTCAGTGCTTCTCTGCTTTTCATAAAGTTTTCGATGGTTGATTGTTCTTTGGGAGTGGCCTGCTAGATCTTTCTCCTGATCCCATAGCATCCAGTTTTCTCAGGTGGTCTCTCATCCAAGTACTAACAAGGCTCAGCAGTGCTTAGCTTCTAAGAGCTGGATTGGATTGGATGCCAAAGTGGTGTAACTGGTGTTGATCTTTTTGTTGTTAGGTGCCATCGAGTCGTATCCGACTCATAGCGACCCTCATAGGGTTTTCAATGGCAATTTGTTTCAGGATTGCCTTGGGAGTGGGTTGCCACGTCCTTCTCCCATTTTTTGTGGTGCTGGGAATCGAACTCAGGACCTCAGAGACTGTAGAGCGGCGCCCTACCAACTGAGCTAAATCCCAGCCCTGGTGTTGATCTTAGCCATACAAATTTCTTAGTCAAAGAGAATTGCCAATATGGATTAAGGACAGTCTTTATATGTGTAAGTCTTGGCTTGCTTTCATGCTCCTGCAATTCATAGGAAAAAGAATATGACCCAGGTAGCTGCTGGCTCAGGGAAAACAAAAAAACCTAGAGAGTAGATCTTAAGCCAGGCTGAAACCTGGAGCCAAACTCAAGTGAAGCTACAGCCAACTGAAAGACCTATGCGCAAGAAAATGAGCTTTTATTGTTTTAGACCCTGGGTTTTCAAAGATGTTTGTTATACAGTTCTATTGCAGAAAACCTTGCTTATTACATTTCCTTTTTCCTTTCATTTTTTTAAATCATGTCAATTCCCAGTATTTTAAATTGTATCTGAAACACAATTGTTCCATTTGACTTAAATCTCCAATAGTTTGAAGAGATGTGAATGCTAATTACCCTGTTTTGATGACTCCACATTTTATACATGTATCAAATGATCACACTATACCCCATAAATATGTATAAATATTTTTTGTAAATTTAAAACTTAAGATGAGTTCTCGCTGGGCACAGTGGCTTACATGTGTAATCCCAGCAATTTGGAAGGCAATTACAGGAGGATCGCTAGTTTGAGACCTGAGGCAGTCTGCTAATGTAACTAGACACTGTCTTAAAAAGTGAAAACAAAACAAAAAAAAATGGGCTGGGGGTGGAGCTCTGTCATCCAGTATTTGCCAAGTATGCAAGCTGGATGCCTTAGGTTCAACCCCCAGTACCAAGAAAAAAAAAATTAAGATGAGATTTTTCTTTGTCTAGTTCTCTCAGGCTTTGAACCATAGTTAAAATAGATAATGTGATTTTAAAAAATAACAAGCAGAAAAACTGCTGAACTTTGATAAACTTGGTATTTCTCATCTGAGGTAGGAAGGGAAAGCTTCATAGAAGATGCAGGTATTGAGTGGGGAAGGAAGGCAGGCCTATTTCAAGAGTACTGCTTGAATTCTAAAGTGCATTCCTCATACAGATACTGGTTTTGAAAGCAAAGGAGTCATTATTCACTACTAGCTCTTGTTTTTTCCTATATCCAAGGAAAGCAGTACTATTCTGGAACCACAGTGCCAGCCTCTCCCCTGACTACACACTCATCATCTTTTGTGATGGCATCTGCTTCCCTGAGAGGATACTGGCAAGACAACCTTCGGTGTTTGATGCAATTTATCTTCTGAATATTGTTTTGTCTTTAATGAATCAAAGTGACAGTTTTCATTGAAAGCTAGAAGCAGAAGAGAAAAGAGAAGTCTACTGATTTTCTATTTTATTAGATTTCTGGATAGAAACAGAGATGAGCTGTGGCCTTATGTGTAAAATTGCCCATCTTTCACTTCTGAAGTTTTTAGACTTGAAGCTGGTGACTTATTTATCCCAACTGTGTCAGGCTCTATAATTGCCAATACAACATATCCAGGGGAAATGAGAAACAATTCCTCGAAGAGAAATGCCAAGTAGTTGTAGTCAAGGTTTTATCTTTCCCAGCTTTTCAAAGTATTCTTGAACATGAAGTAAAGAAAGAAGGAAGAGAGGAAGAAAGAGAGAGAGGAAAGAGGGAAGATGAGGGAGGAAGAATAGCTATCTCTTGAACAATTACTACATGCCAAGCACATATCTTCATGAATATGTAGTATATATACATTTATATACTCGTTTGATTCCTATGTCATACCTTAAAGCTATTTATTATTATATCCATTCCATAGATGATGATAATTTAAATAAATTACTTATGTCCTGTATCTAAGAACTTATATTTAAATCTGCATGGAATGAACACTATAACAACCTTTACAATAATAATCATCTCATCTAAACCTTGTAACAACTGTTTGAAGGTATTTTATGATTATCTATTTTTAGTGGAAACAGGTTTATGACATTTCAACAGCATGAACAAATTCACATAACTTATAAATGACAAAGCCTGGCTCACAATTGGAGCTGCCTAATTACAAAGTTTCAGCTTTTCTAACTCTAATTAATAAGTATTTTTACATTTAATAATATAAAAACAAAACTCAGTTGTTTCTGAAATATGTTTTGGAAGAGAAGATCCATTGGTGATTGTGATAGAACTTGGACAGTGTTATCTCTGAATAGGCTCATACATCTTGCCTAATTTAAATAGTTTCCAAGTCCTTTTTTGTCTCAGCTTTACAAAGTTGAATCTCTTTTCCACCTCTCAACTAATAACTAATTGCATTTATCCTATTTAACAGATATGCTCTTCTGTCAACTAAAGCAGCTTCCTCCTTCTACAAAGAAGAAAATTTTCAGTGGCAATTAGAAATAATTGTTGTGATTTCTCCACCTACCTAAATCTGACTTCCAACAGAGCAGTGCATCCATTAGCCTTTAAAGACAAACATTTTAAAAGAAAATTACATCTTTTGAAAACCAAACACCACTGAGTTTAAGATCCAGTTATCTAAGTCATTTGCTGCCCCAAACAAAATAGATGATGTGTAAAAATATAGATAAAAAATAGCACACACAGTTTTTTTTTCCTAAGTGTCAAACATGAGAGGAATTAGGAAAGGAGGGCAAGGTAGTAGCTCTATTTTATGAACTGAGAAGTGTAACCAAAGGGTTCTTCAAGATTTTGTTGTTGTTAGGTGCCTTCCAGGTCATCCAACTCACAGTGACCCTCATAGAATGTTTAATGGCTGATTCTTTTCAGGATTTCAGGATTCTTTAGAATTTAATCATAGGGAAAATTTTCAGGATTAGTGTTTCCTTTCATTTAAGTGGTGGGGATGTGTCTGTATTTGTCATGATGTCCGACAGAAGAACTCTTATTTAAACATTTATTGCTTTTAAAACATTAGCCCTTGTTCACCTGGAATGCAGAGCTTTTACTTCTTGTTACCTCTATAATTAGTAAGAAGTCTTCTCATTATAAAATAATTTCTAACTTCTTACATTTCCATGGTTCAAAACTAGATTGTTGGGAAAGACCATGATTTGGTCTCCTTGTAAAATAACATATTGTTGCAACTCTCTTTGACTAGAATTTAATCATAAATTAGTCTAATTTGATCACCAAATTAGATAATTATGATTGGATGAACAACAGAATGAGAGATTAGGGTCATGGTCACAGAACTGCTTAGGATTTTGAATCTGGTCTTACTGAGAGGAGACCCTTACAGGTGGTGATGGGAATGCTTAATATAGACAAACTCTTAGAAAGGGTTAAATTCAGAGGATCTGCAATTCAGACCTTATTTTGATGCAGATACCAAAGAAAGTTTTTTTTTCCTTTATGATATAAATTTTAAGTATTAGAAATGGCACATTCTCCTCACCACAGCCTACATTTCTGTAATAATGCAGTATGCATGTAGAAATCTCAGCAATCTTCCCATTGAGATAAAGTTATTCCTTGTTAAATTCTCTCACACTTTGGTGGCAAACTTCTAGTTTCTGAGTTTAGGGATCTGGGTTCTCATCTCATTCTCTTCATTGTTCTTGTGTTTCAATCATACCTTCAAATATACCTTTACTTTCTTTTCCTTCAAACCCTGATTTTATCTATTACCTTCACAGAAAACCTGGGTTAACCCTGTGGGCATTTTATTTGGAACTCCATGGACACATTTCAACTTCCTTTGTGTTTCAAGGTGCTAGATTTGAGGATGGATGATTCTGAAAGCAGTCCCCCTCCACCGCCACTCTTGCAGCACTGTGCAATTTAGATCAGTAGTGCCAGGACATCTATACACTGCCTTGGACCATTCTGTGCAGTCCTTCCTTCTCCAGTGGTGGAATTTATTGAATAATAATGTTTGCAATTTGAGATTTCTGACTGCTGGACTTTAAAGAGAGAGAAAAAGTCAGGGATAGAATCAAAGTGAGTTCTTCATGGAGGCATGGTTTGTCTTTGCCTTTCAATTACCTCATCAACTAGTTCTTTTTTTTTTAATGACTTTTTTCTCTTTATTAGTAAACAATGATGGGGTACAGAGTAATATAGCATTGTCTTTTTCTAAAACCAAGTTCTTCAAAATGGGTCCCTGAGTGGCTTCTTAGAGAAAACAGCAACGTAGAAAGTAAGCACAAATAGTATGCATGCTGGTGAGGAATCAACTTCCCAAGATAGTCTCTCTTGTCCTAATTAAAAGAAAATGTTAGAATAGTACTGGAAAATTCACATTTTCGCAACTGGACCTGACTCCAGTGATCAGAGCTTCTTCTTGTGGGAAATTCTTATCCTTTTTAAGTCAATGGTTGCTGGCTGGTAAAACTTGGAGCTTAATGACTTTTCAGGTAGAGCTGTATGAATGAGACAAACAGAAGCTTATGCTAGGATAGTAAAGGTAAACCATTTGTGCGCTTAGGGAGTGTATGAAGGGTATGACATACAATTTTTAAAAGGGGAGTTGAAGGTGACTTCTGAGACCTGCGTCCAATGTTAAGTTGTCTCAGTGTCATTAGGGGACCACAATTAAACAGCCTCATGTCTGTCTAACATATCTGCTTAATAACCATGACTCAGCAGCAGCTAACAACAACAACAAAATCTGATACCTAAGTTATTATGTGGTATTTTCCAAACCTCCCTCATAGGATGCTTCTTAATACTGAAAATTTGTTTTTGAAAGCAGGAGTTTTGCATTAAAATCTCAGTTATTAGTGTTCTCATTTGATAGGATGAAAGCAAGGTTTATCATTTCTCTTGATTCTGATCATGCCAAACTGGCTCTTCAGCATCTGTCTCAATGATCCAATCCAGTTCCCTCCTTGCTATATTCTCTGGGGGCTTTGGATTGCATCATCCTTATCATCTGGCTTTAAATAACCTGGGCCAATGGGAGGCATTTGTAATATACTATAAGATAGAATAAAAGGGAGTTTGGTATGTTTATTTCTATTACATGTTTTTCTGCTTTAGCATTGTGGTTCTATAGTAGCCAATTTGAATTCATCTAGGGTGGTCCTTTTCTGGCTAAAAACACTTGCTAGGCAGCAATGTAAGACATCCCATATCTCTGTAAGCATCTCTTTCATTGAACTGTTCTTGTTTCAATATTTTTGGGTATAAATTTAATTCTTACTGTCACTATGATGGGTTCTTTTTAGTTCCCATTGGGATTATAAGAGCTGATAGTTATGTGGGGATCCTAGAGATACCAAACTGCAGGAAGCTGTGAGCCTCTACAAAAGTCATATAGGCCTTAATTCTCATTGTGTTCACTTCATTCCTCCTTCCAGCTTCACATGAGGTTTTTGTCATTGATATGTTATCTTTAGAATAGTCCCAAAGGCCTCTGTTAAACTGCAAATTAAATTACGGCAAATTAAGCTAAAATAATGCTGGCATGGCCTAATTTATCAGAGTGCCTTCTGTAATTTATGGAGTAGAAGTTATTCATCCATCCATTTGTTTATCCATTTTATTGCTCATAAATTTGTTTAGGAAGCTTGTAGTATGTAACTCAGAACCTGTCTTCTGACTGGTGGAAAACGTAAAGTACATCAGATACCATTTTAAAGAGAGTTTAATGGAAGTTTTGTTACCATTCAGCCTGAAGACTTGAAATGAAACATTCAAACCCATGAGCTCTAGTGCTGTGGAATCAATCTATCAGAAAGGAACTGTAGTCATAGAAGAAGATAGCTATTGCTGGAAGGGTAATGCCCAGATAGAGAGGGAATGGGAGGAATTGCTTCTACTTTTTTATCTTTCCTTCCTCATATTTCCAGAAGGTGCCTCCTATTGTATAATCCCAACATAAAGTCACAGGACAAAGGAATCTGGGTGATATATTATGTATAGTTTTCAGGCCTCTGAAGAATATAACTGGGCAGGGAAGAGTAGTTCCAGATGTGTGGTAAGTAGAAAATGACTTACATATTCCCCAAATGATGTAGGAGATGAATGTGTAAGTCTTGATGAGGAAGATAATGATTCTTTTTCACAAAGTACTCAAAATATACATTTATTGATTCCAATGGCAAGGCCAGTAATGACACCTAATGGTATTGAGCACACTAATTACAACTATCTCATTGGAACAATATGCTTCTTCATACCAATAAATTTTTGTTTGTTGTTCAACATCAAAAAAGGCATTGAAGCCAGGCAAAGTGGCACAGGCCTATAATCCCAGCAGTTTGGGAGGTGAAGGCAAGAGGATCACAAGTTCAAGACCAGAGATAGTCTGCATAACTGAGCGAGACCCTGTCTCAAAAAGTAAAAAATAAAAATGGGCTAAGGGTGCAGCTCAGTAGTCCAGCACTTGCAGAGCATGCAGGCGTGAGGCCATGAGTTCAACTCCCAGTACTGCAAAAAACAAAAAACAAAAAACAACAAAAAAAGAGGCATTGTTAGCAAGATTGTTTCTTCCTTGCTTAGTTTGGTTAGATAAGAAATTAGGTTTGGGTGTTCAATACAGGCCATCTCAGTAACTGCAGAAGATTATACACGTATTGGTTTCCACAAGGATTGGCTTTTTGACACTTCCTTGGGTTTGTATTGTATGAAGAAGACAGTAACTGGAAGTTCCGAAAGTGGATGCTTCTGTTTGGTCAGACTAAGTATTTGCATTTCTGGAGAATGTTTTGTATTGGAGTCTCCAAGATCAGCTTCAGAGGATTCACAGGAAGTACTCCTAGGACTCAGAAGTAGTTATGCACACCCCTGTGTTACATTACAATGAAAAAATATGGCACAGAATCTACAAAGGAGAAAGTGCATGGTATGAAATCAACAGTAAAAGACTAGCAAGATTCCAAGTGTCACCTTCCAGTGGGGACCACGGGATGCACTTAGTTTTCCCCAGTACTGATATATGGCAACACATGGGAAGTGGTATCAATAGAAAGTCACTTTTCTGAACCTAGTTGTTCACGCTTTTATTGAAAGTGAGTCATACAGGCATTGAGCACTCAAGTGACTGACTTCAGGTACTTGAGCTCCAGTTGCATCCCAAGTGCTCATCATCCTGTGTTCCCTCCTCTTTCCTATCAAACCACATTTTCAGTAAGTCGAGGAGATTGTCACTTACCACAGTGAGCCTATGGGTCTTTTGCTTCTGTCATAATGAGTTTGTATCTCTGTGTCAAGTTTGTTCTGTCATATGATCTTTGATAAATGAAATTATCACATTGGGCTGTAACTTAACTGTTTGACTTACCTAGTATATTTCACCTGTGAGACTTATTTTACACTACATAGACATTTGTAACTTTGACTCCCAAAAAGTTTCCTTAAACTAAGAAAATAATTTCATAATGACTTCCCTGGCCTACTTATTAGGTACAATGTATCCTTCTCCTCTTTCCATTGTAAAATATAATCATTCAAATAATAACTTGAGCCAATTTTGCAGAGTTTCTCTGTATTTTTAAAGAACACAGTACATTTCCCTCCTTTATGAATTAGTATTTCTCAGATAGTCACCTTTAATTGACAAATTACATTTTTGAAATAAAAGCATCACCAAGGAAACAGATTCCATTTATTTTATGTTTTATTCCTTCCTCTAGTCCTGGCTGAATTTCCAATGAATAAAAGAGTCGAGACCTTAAAGTGACATAATTGGAGGTGGGATGGAAATCACCCATGAAATTTTGATAGTCAGCTTCATTTTGTGCCATTCTTTTCTCCCTATAAAGTCTCTGAAGAAATACAAAGGCATTTGTTATTTAGAGATAAGGAACTGTGTTGGGGAAAATGAAATTATTAATAATATACTCTCTAGCAAAGAAATGTGCATATGAGTATTTGTATAAAGGCTTGTGGCTGTTGGAATGGCTACTGTAGTCTACATTTGTGGGTATTTTCATGTACATGTAAGGCTACTTAGCACACAGTGCCTGTGTCAATATCTATATTCGCTTGTTCCTAAAATAATTTATAGAAAATACACAAGAATGAAGAGTATAAATGTAGTTGCACCAGAATTTATCTTATAAATTTGGAAAACCATCATAATACAGCCCTCCTTGGAATGTATTCTATAATGACAAGACAGAGGAAGGAAGGATCCTTTAAGACATTTCCAGCCCTATATGCCTCATAGACATGGCAGAAACAATTGACTCACTAGCAATAGATGGATATACACCTTGTGGTGGTGACAGCCCAATGTATGTTTTTTCATTTCCTGTATAAAATCAACAGCATATCAGATTAAAGTCCATTGCTTCTGACATATTTGTAAAATAAATAAAAGTAGAGATTCTCATGGTATAATTTAGTATAGCAAAATAAGCATTACAGGTATTTATACTAACACATAATTTAAAATTTTCTGTGACCACAGGGCAGTATAGAATTAATTCAGAAACAGAGGAAGACTATAGTATCTCTTTCCAATTTCCAGTCACTGCTGCAGCCTGTACGAGGATTTTCTACCTCAGGTGAACTCACTGCGCAGTAGCCAGAATGACTGTTATAAAACAAATTGAATCACGCCATCCCTGCTTAAACATTTTCACTGACTTACCATTGAGTTTAAATTCCAAAATCATAGCATAGCTTTCAGACTTCCAGGTGATCTCATCCATAGGCTTAATCCTCAGCCACTTCTCCTGCTTCTGGCCTTTCTTACCATGTTTCAGCTACCAGGGCATCCTTTATTGTTTCTGATACACTAACTACTTGATTGTCATTGGGCCTTTGGTAATCACATCTCCCTCTGTCACTAATACTGCTTGTTTCTCTTTGTTGTTGTTAGGTGCTGTCCAATTGGTGTTCTACTCATAATGACCCTATATATAACAGGTGAAACACAATCATCAGTGCTTCTCTGCTCTTCATAGGGTTTTCAATGGCTCATTGTTTTGGGAGTGGGCTACAAGGTCTTTCTCCCAAGCCTACAGCACCTGGTATCCCCAGGTGGTCTCTTATCCAAGTACTAACCAGGCCCAAACCTACTTAGTTTCTGAGATCTGATGGGATCGGAAGCCACAGTGGTATGGCAGCAGGTGGGATGAGATTAGGAGAAGAGTATTGCGCTTTAGCTAGGCAAGCCAAGAAACAAAAGAGAAAAGACTCAAATAAATAAAATCCGCGATGAAAAAGGAGATATAACAGCTGATAACACAGAAAAGCAAATGACTTTTAGGGAACATTATTAAAAACATGTACTAAGAATTTGAGAACCTAAAAGGAATGGAAAATTTTCTGGGTATATGTAACCTACCAAAATTGAACAAAAATCTGAATAGGTCAATAACAAATAATAAGATGAAGTCATTACCAAAAGTCCCAACAAAGAAAATTCAAAACCATCTGGCATTACTACTGAATTTTATAAAAATTTTAAAGTAGAATTAATGCAAAGCCAGGCATTATGGCATATGCATATATTTTCAGCACAGATGGATTGTGAGTTGGAGGCCAGCCTGGGCTACGTAAAGTTTCAGAAAGCTAAGAAGTAATTGACCTGAATGGAAAACTGTGATTACTAGAGCTTGGGAAAGGTGGAGAAGAGAAGACAGATAATGGGATGTTAGATAAATATAGATGTTGTTGTTGTTAAGTGCCATTGAGTTGGGTCTGAAACAAATACAGATAGAAGAAATAAGTTCTGGTGTTCTATACTACAGTAAGATATCAATAGGTGTTTACAATAAGCTACTATATATTTTGGGGCTGGGATTTGGGTCAGTTGGTAGAGCGCTGCGCTGCAGTCGCTGAGGTCCCGAGTTCAATTCCCAGCACCGCAAAAATGGGAGAAGGGCCTGGCAACCCACTCCCAAGGCAATCCCGAAACAGTCAGCCATTGAAAACCCTGTGAGGGTCGCTATGAGTCGGATATCGACTCGACGGCACCTAACAACAACAACAACAACTATATATTTTATGAAAATCTAAAAGGGAGGAGCTTGAAGGCTCCAAACATAAAAAAATGGTAAGATCAAAAAATGCTGATTTCCCCAATTTGATCAGTGTGCACTGTATACATGTTGAAATTTTCCACTCAACTTTATTATTATGTATAATACATGTTAAAATATTTTTAAATTTTATTTTTATTTTTATTAATTCTTTACTATAGAAAATATATATTTTTGGTATGTTTAACTTTCCTACTCTTGATTTCCAACAAAATAAAAAGGATATGAAGGTGCTTAGTGTACATTTTCTTAATTGTCTTGACTTTTCCTCTTTTTCTTTTTCCCAGCTGTGCCAAGTTCTCTTGAAATATTAGGTTGCTAAAGTAGCTCCTACTCTATATGTTGCCTCCATTCCCTGCTGCTCCTGAAATTTGGAGATAAATTTGAAAGAGGACTTTCTAAAAAAAAAAGAGAGAAAATGATTTTTCATCCACTATATCCACACAAATGCACTTGTATACATTCTGAGATTCCCATGCATAACAGGAAAGGGATGGATAAGAATGTATTACTGATATCTGTTCCATGCAGTTTGTTTAATATTAATGAGGTCTATGGTCATTTGTTGCAGTCACTGGAATTTCTACATTTGCTTAAGTGTGGATGAAAATTGGCATTCTGGTCATCTGCATTCTAATTAATATTTTTTTCCTTTCAATTAGTATATGTTCCATGGTTTTAAAACATACTTATTGATTCTGTCATTTTTCTGTAACAGTTAAGTGTTGTCCCTCCAACCTGTATCATAGTCACTTTATTAGTGATTTAAATCCTTGCTGAAGGGGTGAAAGATTCATGTTATGAAGTATTCTAATCTTTCTAGATTTAAAGATCATACAGCTTTGTTCTACACAGTAAAAATGTCTGCAACTAGAGAAAACAACTGCATGATTAAAAAATCATTTTTGTCTTTCATATTAGTTTTCTATTTTTCTATATTATTTAGTTTATATTTATATTTTTTCCTTGTTCCCCCTTTCCAGAACTGCTTTATTTTCCCTTTCTTATTACTGTGTGTTTCTTATCACCTAGAGAGTTCATGAGAGAGCTATATCTCACAGCATGTATTTTTTTATTGAATAAAATGCCACCTGCTATTTTCAAAGAGGCTCAGCTATCGGGATTTTTGATAGTTATGCAATCATAATATATAGGGAGGAAAAGAAAATTAGTTTAGTATTTGACATTCTACCAGAAAAATTTTAATTATACATTTTTCATTTTACTGAGATTAGTTTGAGTTGGCACAAAGTCTTTGGAGTACTGGGAGGTTGAACCTAGAGCCTTGTGTATACCAAGCAAGTGCTCAACCACTGAGCTACATTCTCAACCCCTTTTTAATTTTTTCTTCTAAGAGAAGGTCTTTCTAAGTTGAGCAGGGTATCTCTGCCCTCAAACTTGCAATCCTCCTGCCTCAGTCTCCTGAGTAGCTGAGGTAACAGAGAAGTGCCATATGGATATCTAGTTTTCCCAGCACCAAAGCTAGGTGCAGTGGCTCATCCCTATAATCCCAGCAACTTGGGAGGTGAAAACAGGAGGATCACATGTTGGAGACCAGAGGCAGTCTGTGTAATTTAGCAAGACCTTCTCTCAAAATGAAAAAGTGAAAAAATGGGCTAGGGGTACAGCTCAGTGGTGCAGCCCTTGCAAATCATGCAAGTGTGAGGCCCTGGGTTCAACTCCCCAGTACAAAACAGAAAGAAAGGAGAGAGAGAGAGAAAGAGAGAGAGAGAGAGAGAGAGAGAGAGAGAGAGAGAGAGAGAGAGAGAGAGAGGGAGGAAGAAGAAGCAGAAGCAGAAGCAGAAGCAGAAGCAGAAGCAGAAGAAGAAGTAGAGGAGGAGGAGGAGGAGGAGAAGAGAGAAGAAGAAGAAAAGGAGGAAGAAGAGGAGGAGGAGGGAGGAGAGTGGAGAGAAGAAGAGAGAAGAGAGAAGAGAAAGAGAAGAAAGAAAGAGAAAAGGCCACCTTTTCTCCAACATATGCATTTGGGTTCTTTGGCAAAGATCAGGTGGCTGTAGTTGCATGGTACATCCGGATCTTCTATTCCCTTCCATTGATCTTCATGCCTGTTTTTGCCAGTACTAAGCTGTTTTTGCCACTATGGCCCTGTAGTATAGTTTGAAGTCAGGAATTGTGATGCCTCCTGCACTATTTTTGCTGCTTAGGATTGTTTTAGCTATACATGGTCTTTTGTGCTTCCATATGAATTTTAGGATTGTTTTTCCTATTTCTGTGACACATGTCATTTGAATTTTTATGGGGATTGTGTTGAATCCTTTGGTAGGATAGCCATTTTCATAATAATAATTCTTCCAATCCATGAGCAAAGAAGGTCCTTCCATCATGTAGTATCTTCTATGATTTATTTCTTTAGTGCTTTGAACTTTGCATTATAGAGCTCTTTAGGGTTTTTGGTTAGATAGATTCTTAAATATTTAATTTTTGGTGGGCTATTGTGAATGGGATTGTTGTTTCAATTTCTTTCTCTTCCTGTTTGCTATAGGTATAAAGGAATGCTACTGATTTTGAGTGTTAATTATAAATCCTGCTACTTTGCTGTTAAAGCTAATTAGCTCTAAGTGTTTTCTATTGGCATTTTAAGATTCTTTAGGTATAGGATCATGTCATCTGAGAATAGGGAAAATTTGACATCTTTCTCTATTTATATATCTTTTATTTCTTTCTTTTGCCTCATTGCTCTGGCTAGGAATTCAGTCACAATATTAAATAAGAGAATACAGAGTGGACATCCTTATCTTGTTCCTGATCTTGAGGGAATGCTTTCAGTTTTTCCCTGTTTAATATGATATTGGCTATAGGTTTGTCATTTATGAAGGTACCCTAAAAAACTAAAAATAGAACCACCATATAAACCAGCTATACCACTTCTAGGAATATATCCAAAGGAAGATAAGTCATCATATCACAGGGACACCTGCATTTCCATATTTACTGCAGCACTCTTCACAATTGCAAAGGTATGGGATCAAACCAGATGTCTGTCAGAAGAGAACTGGATTAAAAAATTGTAATATATATACACAATGAAATACTATTCAGCAGTAAAGAAGAATGAAACTACGTCATTTGCAATAGAATGGATAGAACTAGAGAGAATCATTTTAAATGAAATAACTCAGACTCAAAAGGAAAAACTCCATATGTTCTCATCTGTGGGAGCTAAATCTACCTTAAAGGGAAAAATTGTATGTCTCTCTCTCTCCCCCCATATATATACATATATGTGTGTGTGTGTGTATATATATATATATATATATATATATATATATATATATGTGTGTGTGTGTGTGTGTGTGTATATATATATATACACACACACATATACAT
Organism: Pedetes capensis; assembly: GCA_007922755.1. Taxonomy (NCBI): domain Eukaryota; kingdom Metazoa; phylum Chordata; class Mammalia; order Rodentia; family Pedetidae; genus Pedetes; species Pedetes capensis. Next base: position 28,174 of record VMDO01008600.1, read on the forward strand.
ATATATGTATATATACATATATATATATACATATATATGTATATATATATAATTGTATATATGTAGTTGTATATACACACATACACACACATATATAAATGCCTGCAGCTGTACTACTGTGGCATCCAATCTCATCAGATCTTGGAAGCTAAGCAGAGTCAGGGTTAGTACTTGGATTGGAGACGAACTGGGAATACTGGGTGCTATCGGCTTGGGAGAAGGACCTGGCAACCCACTCCCCAAAACAATCAGCCATCGAAAACCCTATGAGTAGTGGAAAAGCACTGACAATAGTGCTGGTCATAGCATAGTGTCCGGTAGTGCTTCATCTATTGTACATAGGATTGCTATGAGTCAGATACCACCGAATCTTCAGCACCTAACAACAACAGATACACACACACACATACACACACACACACACACACACACACACACACACACACTCATAATTATCTAATACTGCAAAAGTGGACCCAGTATGAAGGGGAAGGGGACTAGTGGGAGGTAGTGGATGATGGAGAAGGGAGGAGGGGGAGCAATGTAGAGGCGTGAAGAGGGAGAAAAAAATGCAAAATACAGGTTGCAACTCTATGAATATTTTTCTTCTTGTCATTTATTCTGTTCTGTAAAATGTTTAAGGAAATAGAAGTGTAAGCAAAAATGATTTAATAGTTGCATAATGAATATATTAAATGACATTACTTTGTATCCCAATAACATGTATAAATAAAATACTAAAAAAAGAAATTGTGCATTTATATAAACAGAATGCATTTACCAGATTTTTAGAACATTCATTCCCTGTTTTGAAAGGATATCAGAGCATATATGCTTGTATCAGAAAATTTGTGTTTGATTTTTGTACAGATATTCACTTCCATCCATATCTATTTCCCGCAAGTCTTACAAATCACAGCTTTTAATTGTGGATAGCATGGCCAAATATAAGGAAGGCCCCAAGGATTACTCTGGAAAACCTGCTGATTACACGTATTAAATAAGTCAATATAAGTAAGTAGAAGTATTTACAGTAAAACAGTTTTGTTGCAATTTATGGACTTCTTCACATCTACTCTGTTTCTTTCTATAAAGTAATAATGCAGGAGATAAACTAGAGGGAAAACGGGAAGAAATAAACAAAATAAGGGGAATATATCTTGGTTCCATTTGTGTCAAAACAGCAATAAAATGGAAAAATATATTCAGCTAAGGTGTTATTTGGATTTTATTTATAAAGGCTGCAATCTCTGGCCTAATGTTCATTAGCTTTGTCTTGTTGCCTAGTTACAGATTTATAATTTTTGTCTTTCTTGATATTGATGGTTCTAATGGAGAGAGCAGACACTGGGCCTTGATGAACACACTTTAAATCTCTATTCAGAAATGTTAACATTTTGTGTTTCTGGCTGGTGTTGCTGATTATGATGATCTGAAGAAGAAATTGTCTTTGAGAAATGTTAAATCCAGTCTCAAAGGTGATCTAAGATGGCCTGTGTTTGTTGTTAGCTAAGTTCGTTGTTAAAAAGCATACATTTTATAGGCAAGATTATAAAAATGTAATTGAGCTAGGTAAATAATTCTCCCTCAAATGTACCATGGATATTTGAGATATAGTATTTATATAATTAAAAGGGTCCTTAACCACTCTTGCCTGCAGTTGTAGTACTGTGGCATCCGATCCTAACAGATCTAAGAAACTAAGCAGGGTTGGCCCTGATTAGTACTTGGATGGGAGACCACCTAGGAATGCCAGATACTGTAGGCTTGGGAGAAGGACCGGGTAACCCACTCTCTAAAATGAATCCACCATTGAAAACCCTATGAATAGCAGAGAAGCAGTAACAATATTATTTGGCCTGTTGTACATATGATTGCCAATATTATTTGGCCTGTTGTCACTATGAGTAGGATACTCACTCAATGGCACCTAACAACAACAACAACAACAACAACAACCCAGTCTTAATCATAGGTGGAAGTGGTAGTTGTCGTTAGGTGCCATAGAGTCAGTATGCGACTCATTGCGACCCTGTATACAACAGTGGAAACACTGTTATCAGTGCTTCTCTGCTGTTCATAGGGTTTTCAGTGGCAGATTGATTTTTGGGAGTGGGTTGCCAGGTCCATCTTTGAAGCCTACAGCATCCGGTGTTCCCAGGCAGTCTCCCATCCAACTACTAACCAAGCCTGACCCTGCTTACCTTCTGAGATCTGATGGGATTGGATGCCACAGGGCTTGGTCAAATTGTGACTCCTGGCACCCTAAGGTTTTGCAAAAGAACCTCAGTAGTTACTTGTGGAATAAGGCAGTTGAATACTGGGTGTTGGTGGTTGGGGTTGTAGTTGGCACCTCTTCAGTAGTAGCTGCTCCACTTTTTATCTTTTATTCATCTGAATATAATTTTTTTGAGCACATTCATCTGAATATAATTTTTTTAGTTTAATTGAACATAGGGCATTGCATAAGCTAGGCAAGTACTTCTCCCACTAAGCTACATCCCTGCCCTATATTTGGTTATAATTGATAGTTAAAAAGGGTAATTAAAAAATACAACTTAAAGAGTCCTTTCCAGAGTTATGCCAACAATCACCTGCTGAACATGTAAATATAATTACAAATGATATATATTGAAGTGAGTAAAGTATATAAAATTAAAATTATGGTCCCATAGTTGAGTGCTATTTTGTTGTTAGATGCTGTGTAATCAAGTCTGACTCATAGCAACAGAAAGGCACCATACCAGTGCTTCTTGGCTATTCCTAGGTTCTCAATAACTGTTTCAAGAGTGGGCTGCCAGTTCTTTCTCCCAAAAGTCAAATATTGATACAAAAAAAAAAACAACCCAGAAACTAAAGTCCTAATTTCAGAGATTTAGAGATACTCTGGTCACAAAAAATCTTGGTAGTATTTGCCAATTACATTAACATTTCTATCTCTTGGTGAACTATTGCTGGGAAAGTAGAGTCAGAGTTGTTGTTGTTGTTAGGTGCCATCGAGTAGGTATCCAACTCATAGCGACCCTCCTAGGGTTTTCAATGGCTGATTGTTTCGGGATTGCCTTGGGAGTGGATTGCCAGGTCCTTCCCCCATTGTTTGCGGTGCTAGGAATTGAACTCGGGACCTCAGAGACTGCAACGCAGCGCTCCAGCAACTGAGCTAAATCCCACCCCCAGAGTCAGAGTAACTAGATGAAAATTGAGAGGTAACATTTTGAGCAATGGCTCTCAAAGAGTAGTCTCCAGATCAGCTGTATCAATGTTAAAAAAAAACTTTTAAGAGATGGAGATTCTTTTGTTCCATACTGGGCCCACTATGTCAAAAACTCTGAGAGGTGCGTTTGAGAAGTGTATGTTTTAATAAGCAGTCAAGGTTATGTTGCATCTTGTTGTTGTTAGGAGCCATTGGATTGGTATCCAACTCGTGAGGACCCTACATACAACAGGTGAAACACCAATGCTTCTCTGCTTTTCATAGGGTTTTCAGTGGTGGATTGATTTTTGGGAGTGGGTTGTGGGGTCCCTCTCGCAAAGTTACATTTTAGGCTTTAAGAACTCCTACTATAGGGAAGGCTTCTTTCCATCAGAATCAGGTAACTTTATAGGGTCCTGTTGTACACGTTGGCATTACAGATTTAGCAATATCCCTATTCTGCACCCACCAAATACCTGCAACTCCCATCCCAGTGGTGAGAGCTGAATATGTCTCGAGATATTGCTAAATGTCCCAGATGGCTTTTTATAACTCCCCCTCCCATACTGGGTGATGAATCCACAGCCTGGCACATGTAAGCAAGTGCTCTATCACTGAACTGGACTCTCCCTTTTAGTTTTTTGTCTTCAGACAGGATTTTGCTAAATTGTGCAGACTTCCTCTGACCTTGAGCCTGATATCCTCCTGCCTCAGCTTCCTATGTAGCTGAGATTACAGGCATGCATCATGGTACCTAGTGTGAAATGACTTTTGAGGAGAAAAAAAATCATCCCTTACTTCATGACCATTGTTCTAGAGCAATAATCAAACTTTATTTGGCACTTGAAGCTGGGGTTTTGCTCAGTTGGTAGAGTGATGCTCTTCATGCTCTATGGCTCTGGGTTCATTCTCCAGCACTGCAAAAAACGGGGAGAAGGACCTGATAGGCCACTTATTGAATAATCCCAAAACAACCAGCCATTGAAAACCCCATGAATAGCAGAGAAGCACTGACATAGTGTCAGGGATGGCAATGTCAGGGAGTGTTTCATTCTGTTGTACATAGAGTCGCTATGAGTTAGACCCAACTAGATGGCACCTAACAAGAACATTTGGAACTTGTTAAAATGAAGATTTCTGTGCCCAAACTCTATGGAGTGTGACTTAGTAAATAGATAGAATAGTCCTCTAATTTGTGTCTTTAACAAATAATGGAGAGGAATGGTATTTTGAGTAACCAAATTCTTTCAATGGTTCTCAAACTTTTTTTTTCTTTTTATGATTCCCATGTGTGATCAATAATTTTCTATCTTGGGTGAATATGAAAATATTCTCTAGGGAACTGATAAAACTATTAATGCTCAGGCCCTGCCGTAGAACCTCTGGATATGGGGCTTGGCATTAGAAAAGTGATTCTTAGCTGGGCACGGTGGTGCACTCCTGTAATCCCAGCAGTTTGGGAGGCAGAGGCAGGAGCAAGTTCGAGACCAGAGGCAGTCTGCTTAACTCAGTGAGACCCTATCTCAAAAAGTAAAAAAATGGGCTGGGGGTACAGGTCAGTGGTCCAGCACTTGCAAAACATGCAAGTGCAAGGCCCTGAGTTCAACCCCCAGTACCACAAAAAAACAAACAAAAAAAAAAAAAAAAGAAAACTGATTCTTAAATTTTGAAAAGGATTAGAATATGTTGAAGATCTTTAAAAAGTACTGAGTTCTGGCTCTTGTTGTAATTCTGATGTGTGGATGTGAAGTTCTGCTTTCAGGAGACTTTAATGCACTGCAAAATTTGAACACCAAAGTTTAGGATGTCCCAGAAATTTTCAGATGTTTCCAGTGTAAAACAGGGTTGTAAGATTGTTGTGAGCTGATTCCATGCCTAAGTGAAGTATCTACTTTAAATTTCTGTTTCTGTTAGCCAAAGGGCAATGAATGATCTCATCAAATGCTGTGAATTGCTACAAACTAAAGATGGTTGAATAGAGTTTGGAGTACCAAATGAGGAATGTCTTCTTGTTTCAGCCTTGGTTTGTTGTTATTAGGTGCCGTCGAGTTGGTATCCGACTCATAGCCACCCTCATAGGGTTTTCAATGGCTGACTGTTTCGGAATTGCCTTGGGAGTGGATTGCCAGGTCCTTCTCCCATTTTTGTGGTGCTGGGAATTGAGCTCCGGACCTCAGAGACTGCAGCGCAGCACTCTACCCACTGAGCTAAATCCCAGCCCCTTCAGCCTTGGTAGGGACTTGGTAATAAAAGAGAAGTTAGAATTATTTAGAAAAGTGTATCCTATAGAATTTGAAGAAACAGTGATAAAATCTGCAATTTATGTAGAACTGCATGATTAAAAGGCTTTTGAGATGTTGAAATTGTACCCTTTTGATTATAAAAGTCTGCAATGATTCCAATGTGCAGTAAACTTTGGGAACTTTTGTAATGGGTTTTTAACACTATTAGCTTTTCACAATTTGTCAGTAATTTCCTAGAGATTACAGATTCTTCTGAGGGTGAGGACTATGCTTGCTTATGAAAATTTTAAGTATCTCATAATTTTTAAAAGAGTGTCTTTGACTCTTTTATCATATACTGTTTAATTGATTAACTCAATTAGTTAATTGAGCCAACTCAGTCTTCCACAATTATCTTATTTGCTCATACAAAATTTAGAATGTCTGTGAAATCTCAAGACTGATAAATTGCTTCAGAGACAAGGAAACAGGCAGTGTATTTGCTTACCCACATATTCATTTTTCAATACTTTAATATGCATTGTGTATGTGTATACCTATGCATATATCCATAAACACACCTGCATACACACATATACATGTATACTTGTATCTGAATGTGTGTATGCATGTATGTACTTATACAAAGTATATACTATGTTATGAATAATGTGAGTTACAAGAAGGAATAATAGCTTTCTCTAAACAAGTTTACAAAGTATACCATCCATTACCATCAGGAGCCATGAATCTAATCCACAGCAATTCTAATCCATGTCTGATTTTATAACCTTCTAATCTGTTGAAAGGGTACAGATTAGAATCTATAATACATGGTAATCTTTTTTTCCAGTGAGGACTTCCTATAATCCCATTATGTCCTCTCAATACATTAATAAAAAATATCAAGTCTTTTCTTCTGAAGTTTTTTAAAAAAGCATTATTTAGAAGATTTTTAGGAATCATGTAATAATTTTATTCTGTGAACTTTACAAAATCATTTTTGATTGAAATATTTTCTTATATCCTGTTTTTGTAGCATCTTATTTTTAAACCACTCTTCCAAAATACAAGCTGTGTCAGTGTTTGTTTAAATGTTTTAATTTTTACATTTATAATTTCTCTCCAGTTATGTATTCAAGGGTGCTCTCCATTTTCCCATTTGCTAATGTCATGACACGGTAGCCTCTTTGGAACAATAGTTTTGTTTATTGGTTAGAGGGAGTGACTGGGAGCTCCAACCTTAGAAGTTGGGTAAAATTGATTCTGAAAGTTTTGTTTGAACTAGTTTGTAATTTTTCTCCACATTTTTAGTAATGGCAAGTATTCATTTTTTGATCATAATGTTTATTTGAAATGTTTCTGCTTTAATTTAAAAAAAAAAACTAATTCTTCATCAGTGATATACTTGTGACATCTACTCTTCTTAGCCTTCTTAGTCAATTAAATGAAGGCTGAAAGATTATTTTAATAGTGAATAAGACGTAATTTTTGTGGTGCAAGAGCATACAGCAATGTCATGAAATGGGCTCACTCTTCTTTACTTTGGGTGAGTTTTCTAGCGTAAGGACTCTATTTCATGGCCACTGTGGGGTATGCTGTTATGTTGTTATGTCCTTTCTTATTTCTTCAGAATTGTTGAAACAGCAAGAGTTCAAAGGCTCAGATTCTGCCAATTCTACATCTCTGTCTGATCTTTTATAAAGTTCCCCATGTGTGAAATAAATTGTTTGAACTCAGTAGGCTTTTATTGTTGTTTGTTTTAAATAAATGAAATCCCCTTTTCAGCAAAATTTCACTAAAAGGTTTAATATATAAAACATTTCAAGGCAGCACTGCTTTGGCTAAGCACCCTGGGCTACCTACAGCTTTCCTGACATGGCTTGCTGTACCCTGGGGTGCCTTCCAGAGTGCCTGCTCTCAGGAAAACACAATTGGAAAAGCATCAAAGGTTTTTCTGTAACTACCTTCAGCTGTAGCGTTATTAATTTTTGTTGCTTACTATGAGTAATTGTGTACTCATGTCTAAACTAAGAAGATAATTTGTGTAGACACAGTTGAGGTAAAAAGTGGAAGGTGTAAGTTGAGCGAAACATCCATCATTCTACATAGAGATTTCAATGCAGATCTCATGTAAAGACATGAATTTTTCTATATCCGCCAGAAACATAACAGCAACTCCTCTGTGCACTGAAGGAAATTATGCCCTTTCAAATATTAAATGTCACCCATAGAAATGCCAGGCACCATTAAATATGGAGAGAGAAAATTGGAAAAGATTGCAGTGTTTCATTACTCTTTTTTACAAGTCACTTGCATACACATTTAAAAGAGAACCCTCCACCTCTATGCAAGAATTATTCCCTCTGCAGATATGACAGGTTGGAGTACACTGTTGACTGAAGACTGGAATTTTAATGTAGTGTGATTTGTTTGTGTTTTGACTACATGGTTTCTGGCTTTATGGAAGGATGTTCTATTTCTCTGAGTGTTGTCCAGGAAGCTGCAGCATAATGCATCTTTAAAACTGTTTGGCGTGGAATAAAAAGCATGCTGGGACTTACTTTAGGACCCAATACAAAAACCTTTTGTGATGAGGTTCCCAATCACAGCCTCTCAGATGTACATAAAAACAAGCAGATGAAGTTGTGAAAAGCCTCTTGTGGATTAAAGTTAACTGCTTCCAGTTCAGGGGCAGGAGGGATGAGGCTAGACTCTCATTGTTTTTTGCCAATTGTAAGAATTAATAATGGATACTCTGAGCATATATTATTCATCAGAACTGATCCTGGACAACACAAATCTATTGAGGTCATCAATACTATCTTTAATTTAAAGTCCAGTGCCAACAACTAGGAAACAGTGAGGAACAAAGTAAGTTAACTGGATATTAGGTATGAAAGATATAGTATAAAAACCTCTTTTCTAGGATAGAGTTTTTCCTAGCCAGATGTATCAGTAAGTTTTCTTCCAGCAGGTTGTGGGGGAGAACAAAAATTGTTCAGTGGTTTAGAATGTGACCATTTTAGATCAATAAGTAACAAAATGCTTGACATTTGATGCTTTCAGAAGATGATATAAGTTCTAAATGGATTGTTATCTAACTTTTAGGACTACATCAATTCAAGTATCAGCAAGTAGTTTAATACCAAAAGGGCAAAAATGAGAAAAAAAAAAAGTTTCTCCTGATATGCCTATTATATTTGTTCCCTATTTAGGAAGATCTTTTAAAATCAGAAAGTATTGGGTCAAATTAATTCTTTTCCCCATGGGCCCTAACATTTTTTTACAAACATACAAAAATTGCTCTCTACTCAGTGCCCCCCCTATACTTCATTTATAACCCTTTAAACCATCATTACACTAATGCGAACTTACTATACCTTTCATTTTTAAGAATAATCCATAAGCTTTCAATCATATACCTTCCCATATAATAAATTCATATTGGATAGGTCAAAAATAGTGAGGAAGTAAGGATATGAGTAAAAATATTTGTCAAGTACAAGTGAAGATAAAAATTCTTATAAAAAAAAACATGAACCTTTAATGAAATCTCTTTTGAAGGAGAGTGCTCCTTTCTGTGAATCATAAAGTCTCAGAAGGCACATAGGTGAAACAACTTGCTATGTTTATAATTGCTTTTTCTTTTCAGGCCATGAGGTATGTTTGGGTACCATGTTTTAGGCTTTTGTATATGCATAGTGCTTATATGTCTCAAGAAGAAAGCTTTGTGAGTATTGTGAGCTTGTGAACATTTATAGAGTTGATACTTTCTTCTCCTGGAAGATACTGAAGTTTCCAAAGTTTGTGTCTTATCCAAGGTCTTCCAGATAGTAGATATTGTAATCAAAATTAGAATCCAGGTCTGCTTATCTCCAATGGTCTTTTTTGTCATTAAGAAAAAAAAAACCCACCTTATTTGCCTTTTATGATTGAAAACTGATGATTAACATGTTTATATCATGGAGGAGGTATTTGATCAAGGGATAAGGCCAAGGGGTTGAATAATTAAACAAAATAATGAAAACTACAATAATTTAGTTATTTTCTTCTCTCACAGCTTATCCTACACTTTCTGAGCATCACCAAATGAGAATCCAATGGTTTTCAAAATAATAAACATTAATGATAGGCCAAACTTTCAATAAATATGTCATTCTGTATCTCAGAAAAAATGCCTATTGATAACTAATTTATGTTAGACATAATTTCCTAAATATAAAATTCAATATGTGTAGATTAGATTGTCTTTTTATGTCATATTCTTTTTTATGAGTAAGAATTATAAGAATGGATACTCTGAGCATATATTATTTATCAGAGCTGATCCTGGACAACACAAATCTATTGAGGTCATCAATTCTGTCTTTTATTTAAAATCCAGTGCCAACAACTAGAAAACAATGAGGAACAAATAAAGTTAACTGGATATTATGTATGAAAGATATAATGTAAAGATGTATATTCATTGTACATAAGTTTAGATTTTATTATGACATTTTCGTATATGGTTATCACTTTGATCTTATTCATCCCTCATTACCCTTTCTTGCCCTCACTACTGCTCCCTTTCCTCTTCCCAAAGAGTACCCTCTGCTTTCGTGCCATATATATATGTGTTTGTGTGTGTATGTGTATATATATATGAATGTGTGTGTGTATGTGTGTATAGATAGATAGATAGATAGATAGATAGATAGATTTTGCATATTAGAGAAAACATATGATATTTATTTGAGCCTGGCTTATTTCACTTAATATGGTGATCTCCAGTTCCATCCATTTTTCTGCAAATGACATAATTTCACTTTTCTTTGTGAATAAAATTCCATTATACACACACACACACACACACACACACACACACACACATATATATATATATACACACACACACATATATTTATTAGCCCCAGTGAAAACCTTGATTTTTCATAATAATTGAGTGGATAAATTTAACAGAGTGATATTTACTCATCAGCAATCAATTGATTGCTTTTGGTATATTAGTTTTAGTTATACTTTGCACAAATATTTATTGAATGCCCAATATATTTCGGAAAATGTTCTAGATACTAGGAAACTATGAAAAAAATAGGACAGACTAAAAGTTTCTGCCCTTGGAGACTAAAAATAAAGAGGAAACAAATATAATAATCAGTGTATGCCTAATGCCACTGAAGAGGATAATAAATAGGGATACATAATAGACATTGAGATTAAAGGGCTAAGAAAAGCATATTCTATCCTAAGGTGGAGTAATTCCTGATTTATTGATTTAGGAAGGGAAGGAACACACACAAAAAAAATTAAGAAAGTAGAAGATAATGTAAATTCCACAAAAGAAATCTGCATAGAGTATGGTCTCCATTGTGGTTAGGTTACGCTGAGTTGGTATATGACTTATAGTGACCCTATGTACAACAGATGAAACACTATTGTGCTTCTCTGCTATTAATAGGGTTTTCAATGGCTGATTGTTTTCTGGTAGTGGGTTGCTGTGTCCTTCTCCCAGTGGTCTCCCTTAGGAGGTAGTATATCTGAGAGGTGAGCTCTGAGTTTAGAGTACCACCTGTGAAATATGAATAAGATCTTTGCTTCTCTAAATTTCAGAATCTTCGCATGTGAAATGGATGCTAATTGTCATAGAATTTTTATGAGGATTAAAATAAACCATGTAAACCCCTTTGTAGTACACAATATGTTCTTAGAAACTATTAAGTCTTATTATTATTATAGATTTACTTAAATTATTATAGCCTAACTCCTATGTTGTTGTATGGCCTATATCAATTAACTTTTACAATTTGCCATTGACTTACACCCTCTTGATACAATATGAATTGGAAATTCTTTCAAGGTTATATAATTTATGTAAGGTTGTATGTAGGGAAATAGGCAGCATTTCAGGTCTTCATACAATTAACCACTGCCCTGTTCAGTTTCCTGAACTCAGAGATGCAGATAACATGTAAAATTGACTTTGAATCATAATATGGTTTTTATGAAGCAAAGACAGAGGGTTATGCTGTGTTCAGTATTGGTACAGAAACTTGAAAAGGAGCATATTTGGAAAATGGGGACACTTTTTTATGGCTAAATTCTGTTTGAGAAAGTTAAAAAATAATTGAGAGTGAAATCAAAGAATGTGTGGTCTTTCAGCATGCTTAGTCTAAGAACCCCTTAACCAGGCGTCTATTCGTTTTTAAATTATGTTTTTAAATATCTGATTGAAAAATGATGGAATATATTTAAGGTCTACAGCATGATGATTTGACATATGTAACATTCTTTTATGATGACCACAATCAAATTAACAAATCCATCACTACCTGTGTATCTCTAGTATCTGTTCATATTTTAACTAAAAGGTTATGACTTTGGCCAACATCTTTTCATTTGCCTTTTCCCCAGGCCCTGGCAACCACTGCTCTGCATTCTGTTTCTATGAGCTTAATGTTTGTAGATTCCAAATATAAGCAAGTTGTACAGTATCTGTCTTATTTCACTTAGTATAGTGTCCTCCGTTGTCCACCCATGTCATAAATGGCAAGATTTCCTTCTTTTAATGGTTAAATAATATTTCATTTTAGGGATCCTTTTGGGGATCCTACCCCCACATGTGGGCTGGGATTTAGCGCAGTTGGTAGAGCGCTGTACTGCAGTCTCTGAGGTCCCGAGTTCAATTCTCAGCACCACAAAAATGGGTGAAGGGCCTGGCAATCCACTCCCAAGGCAATCCAGAAACAGTCAGCCATTGAAAACCCTATGAGGGTCGCTATGAGTCAGATACTGACTTGACAGCACCTAACAACAACCCCCACATGTCTGTCACTTGTCATGCTGTGGGGGCTTGTAAGTTGCTGTGATGCTGAAAGCCATGCCGCAGGTATCTCTGATACCAGCAGGGCCACCTGTGGTAGATAGGTGTCAGCTGAATTTCCAGACTAAGAGAGACAAAGGGAAAGGATCAGCAGCTCACTCCCAAAGCAAGTAGCCATTGAAAGCTATAAGAATAGGAGAGAAGGACTATCAAATATAATACTGGAAAATGAGCCCCCCAAGCTGGTAGACATTTTGGGGAACACTGGGGAAGAGGTGCCTCCTCAAAGTAAAGTTGACTTTAAAAACAGGAATGGAGTAGAGGCCCTGGGAACTCCTTTTGCTGATGTGGCACAACTCAAAATGTGAAGAAATGCAGTGACTGCAATAATGGGCTCAAACATAAAGAGATTGTGTGCATGATACAATGTTGAGTAGTGTTTCATTCTGTTGAATATAGGGTTCCTATCAGTATAACCTGACTTGACAGCAACTAACAGCAAAAACTTGGAGGATCCCAAAGAGCTTTTGCTTATGTTGGATTTATTAGTATTTACTCTGTAAGAAATTAAAACCAGGAAATTTTTTAAAAGATTATTCATTTAAGAATAAGAATAATGAACCCATTAATATGGCCAAATGTATCTTTTCAAATTAGCTTAATTTATGGTGCTTTAGTTTCCTATGTTGTTGTTAGGTGCCACAGACTTGGATCCAAGTCACAGTTACTGAAGTCTGTGTTTTCTTGTAGTTTGTCAGCTAGAGTTCAATCTTAGCTCTAGAGCTTAGTAACAATTCCTTTCCATGTACTGTTTTCACAACATACCAGCTCACTTCTTCAGAGCTAGCAAGCATCTCTCTCTCTTTCTCTCTCTCTCTCTCTCTCTCGCCCTGTCTCACTCACCTGCCTGGATAAAGTATTATATGATGAAACAAAATCATAAAAGTGACCTTATTTTCCATGTCAGATTTTCCAGAAAGCTGTTTCAAGAAAACAAGCTAAATAGGTTAGGAAAAAGTGCTGTGGGCTAGCAGTGTTGCCCCTTTGCAATACCTGAGACTGATGCCAAAACACACCCCATACAAGATACCAATTCTTTGATTTGTTTCAATAAGTCATGACAAAGATATCATGTACTAGAGAATGAGGGGGAAAAAAAAGGACAAGTAGATTTAGACAGAGAATCGAATACTTGTCTTCGGTTTTCAAAAACAATCTGGAATAAGCAAAAGGTAAGCACTGATACACCATGCAAAGAGAAGAAGGCAAAATTCAGACTTAACTACAGGCTCCTCGGCTGACACACAAGGCTAAACGATTTGCTAAAGGATAAGAAATTGAATTATATTTGGCTTAGCGGTATCCTGATAATTTTGTCCAACTAAAGGACCACCTTAGGAACCAAAGAGATACAATAACAATGGATTCTAATTTTAACTTATTACCCTCTTACTGTAAACTGACTCTCATTTTAGTGATTGAAGTCTTAAAATTAGCACATTTCATTTGCATTGACTTTTGCCTTGGTCTAACCATCATTACGTTTCACAACATGGTTTCTCAACTCTAGCACATCATTTTTAGATATTATGTCATTATCTGATACTTTAGGTTAGGTATTTATGTGTGTTTGTGTATTTTGCACTGTAAAATCCATAGCAGCATTCCCTAGCCTATACTCACAAAATGCCAGTAGCATACCACCAGCCCTAAATTGTGATAACCAAAAATGTGTCCAGATTTTAACAAAGAACCAGATGTCACCTGAGGGTGAAAATCACTCCCAGCTGAGTCCCACTATTCTATATCCATTGAATTATCTTCCTCCCAGGGCATGAATCTGTGACTCTTAAGTTCATGTCTACAATCTTAGATGGGGCTATTCAATGTTTATTGGAAATAACCAAATATTTGCTCTTCCAAGCTCAAAAAGAGATGGCCAAAAAGATATGTCATTCTGATGTTCCTTTTATAGATATCTCAACTTTAAACTGTTATATAAATTCTTATACCAACTATGAACAATATTACTTGTTTACCTACTTCAATATAGCTAAGTGTGCCTAAAACTCATTACATCCCATTTCCCAGTGACAACCTGTTTCAATGCAACTATAGCTTCAAATTCTGTGGGTTTTTTTGTTGGTTTGTTTTGTTTTTTGTTTTTTTTTACAACTCTCAGTTCCACTAATAAACTCTAAGTGATCTAATACCTGGAGGAATTATAGGTAACTGAAAGAAAACTCAAATGTTTTGGCATATTGCATAGTATTACATGGAATATGTCTACAAAACCACATCTTCACAATTGTGACAGGATTTTCAATAGGAAAGGGAATATGACAGCTTCAACTGTATTGTAACATTTTAATTCTTTTAAAAAATATTTAGTATGTTGTTGTTAGGTGTCTGTGAGTTGGTGTCTGACTCATAGCAACCCTAGGTACAACAGGTGAAACACTACTGCCAGTGCTTCTCTGCTGTTCTTGTGTTTTCAATGGCAGACTATTTTTGGGAGTGGGTTCCTGGTCCTTCTCCCAAGCCTATAGTACCTAGTGTTTCCAGGTGGTCTCCCATTCAAGTACTAACCAGGCCCAACACTGCTTAGCTTCCAAGATCTGAAGGGATCTTATGCCACAGTGCTATGGATGCAGGCAAAACACTATTGTTAGTGCTTCTCTGCTATTCATAGGGTTTTCAATGGCTGAATGATTGTTAGGAGTGGGTTGATTTACATAATCCTAAAATTTTCCTTTTACTGAATAATGTTGTTGTTGTTGTTGTTGTTGTTGTTAGGTGCCGTCGAGTCGAGTCCAACTCATAGCAACCCTATGTACAGCAGATTGAAACACTTGCCGATTCTGTGCCAGGCAAACAATCTTAAGCCCATTGTTGCAGACACTGTGTCAATCCATCTGGTGGAGGGGTTTCCTCTTTTGCGTTGACCTGCCACTATCCCAAAATATATCCTCTGTTAAATTTAGTAAGATATATTTATCTTTTGTCCTGTGTATAGCCTTCAAAAATTTTTCATCTAGTATTTTGAAATTAGAAACACCACTATAATGTACATTTTTGTCCATGCCTCTTGGGTGCATGTGTAAGAGCTTTAGACATTAGCCATAAGGAAGACCTGGCAATTCTGCAAAATAATTTACTTTCGATGTGAGTATCAGAAATCAGTAGCTGAGGTAATGTAATTCTACTTTCAGATTAGGGCCAAAGATACTGCCACTATCCTTTCATATAAAATATCCATCTGGTAAGTGACATATGATACCTGTGTCTTCACATCCTAAATAGTGGCATCATCCTGTTTAGTACTTCAATTAAAAAATCTTCTGTAATTTTATTTTTTGGGGAGTACATTTTCTCAAAATACTTTCTGATAATCTGGAATTCTTTGGTATCTGTCATTATGTCCATTGCCATCTCTGGTTTTTTGTTTTTTTGTTTGTTTTGTTTTGTTTTTAAATTCGGGCCTTTTCTCTCTTTCTTTTGGTGATTCTGGCTCAGAGGGCATCAATTTTGTTGATCTTTTTCAAAGGACCAGCTCTTGGTTTTGTTAATTCTTTGTATTGTCATTTTAGTTTCTACTTTGTTAATTTCCACCTTGATCTTGGTAATTTATTTCTGCATGACTTTTACTGGCCTTCTAGTACCTTATGGCATGTCACTACATTATTTATTTGGGTCTTCTGTAGCTTACTGATGAAGGCACTCATGGTAATGAACTTCTCTCATAGAACTTCTTTGATGTATCTCATAAAATTTGATAGGATGTGTTTTGATCCTCATTTGATTGCAGGAACTTTTTAATTTCCTCTTTGATTTCTTTCATGACCCATTGATCATTCAGAATTCTGTTATTTAGTTTCCATATATTTGCAAAATTTCTGAAATTTTTCTTGCTTTGGAATTCTAGCTTTATTTCATTGTGATGTGATAAAGTGTAGGGGTTGATTTCAATTTTTTTGTATTTGTTGAGGCCATTTTTATGGCCTTGAATGTGGTCTATTTTAGAAGAAGTTCTGTGTGGTACAGAGAAGAATGTATAATCCAGTCCTGATGGATATAATACTGTGTAGGCATCTTCTCTGCTGATTTTTTGCTTTGATGGCCTATCTGTTGAAGAAAGTGGAATATTGAAATCTCCCACAATTATTGTGTCTAGACTGATATGTTCCTTTATTGCCATTAAAGTTTATTTTAGGAAGCTAGGTGCTCTTATATTTGGAAAATAAATATTAAGTATTACAAGGAGTTCCTGTGACTATTCCTTTTACTTATATGTAGTAACTATCTTTATCTCTTCTGATTAACTTGGGCTTGAACTCAAGTTGTCAGAAATTAATATCACTACTCTTACATTTTTTGATTCCCACATGCTTCATATATTGTTTACCAGCCTTTAATATTCAGACTTTTATGGTCTTTGTAGATGAGATGAGTCTCTTGAATCCCACAAATTAAGGATTTTTGTTTTTTAATCTAGTTAGCCATTTGGTGCTTCTTGAATAACAAGTTGAGACCATTTACATTTAAGGTAACTAACTAATGAAAGGTGTTTATTATTCTGCATTGTTTAGGTGTTTGTTTATATTTTTTATTCATGTTTATCCCATTGTATTCATGAATTCCCCTCCTATCTACTATTCATTCCTCTTATCTTCCCTTTGGAGTTACCTTACTTCTCCTGTATGTGGTATTTTGTTAAGGATCTTCTGCAATGCTATTATGCAAGAAATGGATAAATTCCTTTACACATATGAACTATCAAACTAAGCGTGGAGGACACAAGAAAATTAGACTGAATTCAGCAACACATAAGAAAGATCATACACTATGATCAGGGGGTCTCCATTCCACAGGTGCAAGGCTGGTTAAACATATGAAAATCAATTAATGTAATTCAGCATATCAAGAAACTTGCAGAAGGAAATCACATGATCATCTCAATTGATACTGAGAAGGCCTTTGACAAAGTGCAACATCCTTTCATGATAAAAGTCCTGAAGAACTTGGACAGAGTAGGAACTTATCTCAACATCATAAAGGACATTTATGACAAATAAAGAGCCAACATCATATTAAATGGGGATAAATTGGAATTACTCACTCTAAGATCAAGAAGATGACAAGAAAGTTCACTCTCTCTTCTCTTATTCAATATTGTTATTAAAGTCCTAGCCTGAACAATCAGGCAAGAGAATGAACTTAAAGGAATACACATAGAGAAAGAAGAGTTCAAATTATCCTTACTCACAAATGACATGATCCTATACATAAAGGGCCCTAAGAATTCCACTAGAAAACTCTTAGAGCTAATTAGCTCCTTCAGCAAAGTAACAGGATACAAAATTAACACTCAAAAAACAGTAGCCTTCCTCCATACCCATAGTAAGTATAAAAAGAGGGAAATCAGGACAGTAATTCCATTCATCATATCTCACTAGAAAATTAAATATTTAAGAATCACTCTAACTAAAGACTCTAAAGACATGGACAAGTTCAAAATATTAAAGAAAGAAATAGCAGAAGATACTAGAATATGGAAGGATGTGCTTTGCTCATGGATCAGGAGATTAATATTTTGAAAATGGCTCTAATAACAAAAGTGATTTACAGATTCAATGCCATCTACTTTAAAATTCCTGGGCATGTAACAGTGTCAGGGAGTGTTTCATTCTATTATACAAAGGGTTTCTATAACTGACTTGACAGCACCTAATAACAATAACAGCAACAGCAACAACAACATCAAAATTCCAGTGAAAATATTTACAGAAAGGAAAATAATCCTAAAATTCATATGAAGTACAAAGACCTCATATAGTCCAACCAATCTTAAGCAGCAAAAACATTGCAGTAGATATCACAATACCTGACTTCAAGCTATTACTACAGAGTCATAGTGGCAAAAACAGCTTGGTAGTCGCACAAAAATAGGCTTAAAGATCAGTGGAACAGAGTTGAAGATCCAGATTTTCATGTTATTACAGTCACCTGATCTTTGACAAAGGGGCGAAGGATGATCATGGAGAAAAGATAGGCTCTTTGACAAATGGTGCTGGAAATTTGATATCCATTTGCAGAAGACCAAAAAGAGATCTATATCTCTCAATATATATGAGAGTCAACTCAAAGTGGATCAGAGACATCAACATAAAACCAGAAACCTTAAAACTACCAGAAGAAAAGATCGGGAACACCCTCCAACACATAGGCATAAGCAAGTATTTCTTTAACAAGACTCCAATAGCCCAGGAAACTCTACCAAGCATCGACAAACGGGATTACATAATACTAAAAAGCTTCTGTACAGCAAAGGAAAGAATTAACAGAGTAAAGGGAGCACCCACATAATGGGAGAAAATCTTTGCATTCTGTACATGTAACAGGACTAATTTCTAGAATATAAAAAGAACTTAGGTAAAACACAGAAATATAAAATAACCCAGTAAATAAGTGAGTAGCAGAACTGCACAGAGACTTCTCAAATGCAAAAGTATGAATGACCAACAAACACATGAAAAAGTCTTTAATATCCCTAGCCAGTATTATTGTTGTTAGGTGCCATCCAGTCAAGTCCAACTCATAGCGATCATGTATGACAGAACAAATCACTCCTTGGCACTGTGCCATGCCTGGCATTATTGTCAGCATTTTTCTGGTATTCCTAGTATTCAGTGGCGTATTGTTTCAGGATTGTATCATGAGTGGGTTGCCAGGTCCTTCTCTCATTTTTGCCATGCTGGAGATGGAACCCAGGGCCTCAGAGAATGTGGAATAGCATTCTTCCAATTGATCTAAACTCAGTTCTATCCCTAGGCATTAGGAAAATGCATATCAAAACAATACGGAGATTCTGTTTCACTCCAGTAATAATGGCCAAGTTTAACCAAACAATAACAAATGCTGGCAAGGATTCAAAGAAAAAGGGACAATTTTACGCTGCTGATGGGAATGTAAAGTAGTTCAAAGACTTTGGAAATCATTATGAAGTTACCTTACAAAACTAAAAAAGCAACTGCCATGTGACCCAGCTATACTATTCCTGGGAATATACCAAAGGATGATAAGATATCATACCATGTGGACACTTGCACTTCCATATTTAATAGAACAGTCTTCATAATTGCAATGGTTTGGAAATAATCAAGGTGTCCAACAACAGAGGAGTGGATTTCAAATTGTACTATATATACACAATGGAATATTACTCAGCAAAAAAGAAGAATGAAATTATGTCATTTGCCACAAAATGGATAGAAATGGAGAACATCATTTTAAGCAAATTCACCCATTCCTCAAAAGAGAAATACCATATTTTCTTAACTCATATATGGGAGCTAAATCTAACTGATATCAAGACAAAAATCTATACATATGTCAATATATAAAAATGAGCAATCAAGTAAGAAGGGAAAACAGAAGCAGATTAGAAAGAAGAAGGGAGGGGCTCAGCTGGTGGGAGTGTAAGTTGGGGAAGGAGGGATGAGGAGAGGAAATAATGTAGAGAGGTAGGAGGGAGAGGAATATCTCAAAATATATGAAAAAATCAAGGACAATATTACCCATGGTTGCATAAAATTTTTATTAAATATGAGTTAAAATTCCTACTTTTTCCTCTTCTCTAGTTTATACTGTTCTATAAAATATGTAAGATAATGAATGTGTAAGCAAAAGTGATTTAGAGTTACAAAATGAATATAGCAGATGACTTAGTAATCTCCACCCCACCAACATTTTTAAATAAGAAAAAATAAAAAATCTTGAACCTTAAATAGATTTTTATTCATTTGTTTATTCATGCATTCATCTACACAGGAAATATTTTTAACTTTCTTAATGAAAACATCAAAGTCAACATGTATGAAACTACATTAATCACCTGCATCTGTCAGTTTTTCTCCAAGCATATTATTACAAAACAGCGTTTTATTTTTTCTTTATCTTCAGCTTTGTTTCTGGTTTCCTTAATCATTTCTTCTTATTAGAATATGTATAATCTTTCTATTTCAAAAATCTGATGATGTTACACCTATTTATGGCTGATGATTTTACTCCTTCCATATCTCTCCATTGTTTTCATGACCACAGCAGGCATATTTTTCTCTTTACCCACCACTGGTTTCCAGCTCTAATTTCTAGAGTAAACCACATTACTTGCTGCTTTCAGTTTGTTGTAATCCTTCCACTATTTGTATTTTCACTATCTAGAATTTCATTCTCCATTCTTCACCTAGGTAACTTCTCCATGTCTCCCAGGGTTGATGTGCATGAGTTTTTTTCCTTAGGTTTGAGTTGTAGTCCAGTGGCCTTTATTTTGGGTATTCTATAGCACTTTCTCACCTGCAGTGGTACCACTGTGGCGTCTGATCCTGTCGGATCTCAGAAGCTAAGCAGGGTTGGGCCTGGTTAGTACTTGGATGGGAGACCACATGGGAACACTAGGTACTGTAGGCTTGGAAGAAGGACCCAGCAACCCACTCCCAAAAAACACTTAGCCATTGAAAACCCTATGAATAGCAGAGAAGCACTACAATAGTGTTTTGTCTATTGTACATAGGGTCACTGTGAGTTGGACATCTACTGCACCTAACAATAATAGCACTTTCTCAGCACTCCATCATTACCTGTATCACAAGGTGTTTATATTGAGAATTCACTTGTCTCTTTGAAGGCAGGGCTAGTGCTTCATATTAATACCTCCCTGGTCCCTAAAATTGAGGTTGATGCTTAGCTGATCCTAATCAAAGGATTGGGCAAGCATGATGAAATGTTCTTCCCAAGACTGTACAGTTAGACCTGAACTGGTAAGTCAAATCTACTCATGTCTAGTGGAGAGATCTTCCTCCACCCACCATAATCTTATTTTATTAGTAATTATTAGTGTACAACTTATTGGGTCTCATTATGATATTTCCATAAGTGCATATCATTGTAAATTGCTAATCTTCACCTTGCCCATTACCCTGTCATGACTCTCCTTCTTGATCCCCACCCTCTTCACCAATGGTTCCTCTTCTATTTACATGTCTTGTTTGTGTGTGTATCTATCAATCTATCTATCTACCTATCTATGTATCTATATATCTATATTTATATATCTATATATCTTATCCATATATATAGATATAGTATGTGTGTAGTGTATGTGTATATATATGTGCATGTGTGTGTATGTGTGTATATGTGTATATATGTGTGTGTGTGTGTATCCCAGTGCAGAGATCTTTTCATCCCCAGACAAAATGTCATTTTCAAAGTATTATCAATATATATTAGTGTCCTATGAAATTAAGGTTATCAAAGAAACCTCTGTGTGCCAAAAATGTTTATTATCCTTTATTGACTGATTCTTAAAGTCCCAGCAGATAGAACATAAAAAGAGCAAATAATCAAATGCAAATACTTCGAAAAAGAGAGAATGGAAATTTACATGCACTTTCTAGTACACACATTTGTACTGAAAAAAGAATGATGACATAAGGATTGTTCTTAGCAGCAGGTAAGTAGACAGAATACAGGGTGTAAAGCTACAAGGAGCTTTGAAAAATAGGCAAAGTGGCTGGAGATAATGAAAGCCAATTTTGTTTGATTTGGCCTGACTTCTTTTGAATCATACACTTCCCAGGATGCTTCCTCTATTTCTGTACCTATTTCTACTTGCCCTTTAACACCCATAATATACTAAAGCTTTTTCTCCAAGAACAGTTATGACATTTGAACCTCACTAATGATTTATATTGTTATAATAAGACAGATATGTAAAAATAAACAATTCATGTTAATTAAATAATTGCCATTAATTGTGGATTATGAATATATTCAGGAAGAAAATGATGATTGGAGTTGGCCTGGAACCTAGGGAAGGCCATATAGATGTGAGTACCTGCAATTCTTACCCTTCATTTTCATCATAGTCATAGTTATGCTTGTGGGCTTCTTGGCATTTGGGTGCTTCCAAGTTTTGGAAATTATGGATAAAGCTGCTATAAACATCCATTTGTGAGTGTTTTGTGAACATACATTTTTAATTCTTCTTAATAAATACCAAAGGACTAGATAGCTAACTTATATGGTGAGAATATATTTAGTTTTGTAAAAAACTGCCAAATTGTCTTCCAAAGCAGCTGTGTCATTATGGATTCCACCATCAATAAATAAGAGTTCCTGTGGTTCTACATTCTCACTGGCCTTTGGTGTTGTCAAACATCAAATCAGATTTTAACCATTTTAATAGATAGGTCCCCCAGGTGTCTGTCAGCTTGTCCTGCTGTGGGGGCTTGCATGCTGCTCTGATGCCAAAAGCTATGAGGCAGGTTATATCTGATGACAGCAGGGCCACCAATGGTGCAGGTTTCAGCTGAACTTCCATACCAAGACAGACAAGGGAAGACCTGGCAGCTCACTCCTGAAGGAAGTAGCCATTGAAAACTGTATGCATAGCAGAAAAACACTATAAAATACAGCCCTAAGATGAGCCCCCCGGTCTGGAAGGCATTCAAGAAATGAGTGGAAAAGAGTTGTCTCCTCAAAGTAGAGTCAACCTTAATGATGGGAATGGAGTAAAACACTTGGAAGCCCCTTTTGCTGATATGCTTGACTCAAAATGAGAAGAAACACAGTGACTCCAACAGTGGGCTCAAACATAAAATGATCCTGTGTATGGCGTAGTGTATGGTAGTGTTTCCCTCTGTTGTACATAGGGTCACTGAGTCAGACCCAACTCAAGGGCACCTAATAAAACAACAAATAGATATGTAGCGGTATCTCAGTGTTGTTTTAATTTGTTTTTTCTCTGATGATGTGTGATACTGAGTATCTCTTCATATGCTTACTATTCAACTCTATATCAGCTTTGATGAGTCTGTGTTAAGGTCTTTGGCCTATTTTAAAATGAGACTTATTTGTTTTCTTCTTACTGAATTTAAATATTCTTCATATAGTTTCAATGATTGTCCTTTGTCAGTTTGTCCTTTGCAGGTGTTTTCTCCTAGTTTATAGCTTATTTTTTCATTTTCCTGAAAGCATTTTTCAAAGAGCAGAAATTTGAAGTTCACCTTATTAATTTTTTCTTTTATGAATTATGTCTTTGGTGTCCTGTGTGAAATTTTATCACAAAACCCAAAGTTATCTAGATTTTCTTACTCCTTTTTAAACTGGAATGTGTTTTTATATTAATGTTCTTCACGTTTGATTTTTGTGCATTTTCATGTATATGTATCTTATTTTAAAACTTAAAAATACTATAAAAAAGAAAAATGTCAAGGAAGATAATTTTCAAGGAGAAAGTATTATAAGAGAATAATTGTCAATCCAATGTAAGGATTAGGTAACTGACATGTGGAACTCAAAGGATTAAAAGGTAAAGAAGGAATAAGACTTAACATCTATCATACTAGCTAAATGAGCTCTCTCCCATTTCTTCTCTCGATATACACATGTACACAAAGAAACATATTCCACAATTTTATTGAGTTCATGTTATTCTTGCATCTTTATTTTACATGAAGAAAGTTAAAGATGAATGTATTAGTTGACTTTTTTTCATTGCTATGATAAAATATGACATAAACAAAGGAGGAAATACTTATTTTAGCTTACGGTTTCAGTGGCTGTTGCCCATCATAGCACATAAGGTGTGTGGTGAAGGAGGCTTTCCACCTCATGGCAGACAGGAAGCAGGGAGATAAAGTAGAGAAGAGGCTAGGACAAGATACAGCCCCCAAGTACACACTCTCCTTGACCTACTTCCTGCAGCCAGGCCCCACCTTTGAAAGTTCCCAGAAACTTCCAAATCGCTATTTCCAACCAGAGACCAAGCCTTTAATATGTGAATTTTTTGGGAATATACTTCAGAGCTGAATTGTGAAAATGAAGAAACTGAATAATTCACATAAGGTTGTTGTTTTTGTTATGTGCTGTCGAGTTGGGTCCTACTCATAGCGACCCTCATGGGGTTTTCAATGGCTGATTGTTTCAGGATTGTTTTTGGGAGTGGACTGTCACATCCTTCTCCCACTTTTATAGTGTTTATATGAGATGGGTTACAGAAAAACAGTTCATGATAGCTATGAGCTAGCCTGTTAACCATCAGCTGTGTTTTTGTGCTCACCTGTAGAAAATAAACAATTTCACAGAATACCAGAACAAATGACTGTAATCATGATGGGTCAAGCCAAACCCAGACAGCTTTGTAATCGTATGTGAATACACACAAAAACTGAACATTTTCCAAGTTGAAAAATAACCATATATTCCCTCAATTTTTACTGGTAAGTGGCTGCAACTGCTTTATCGTGATAACTTTAGTCACAGGCTATTCTTTCTTCCATCCAGGTAAGAATTATTAATATAAGCAATCATGTAATTAATGATATTCATATCAGGATCAAAGACAGAACAAAATCTTACTTCCTAAAACTTTTCTTTAAACTAACATAACCCTAAGTCCTATAATACATCTTTTCTAACCTGTTAATGAGAGGCTCCATGATTCCCCATGGTATGTGTCTTTTCTCATTGTAAGAAACAGAATACTCAATCCACTCAATGACATTTGTGTTCCTGGTAATCTTTAGCTGAAGGGCACTGACAGGGTCATATGTATTTGCTTGCTTAGGAGATCATTTGCAGTTGATAGAGGAGTTCTATATTCTGTTTAAAGGTGGGGAGAGAGCATATAGGGAAGATTTTGAGGTAGAGATGAAGGAGCTTATAAACATGGCAGGCACTCTGTTCTGTCAATTTTCTTGAATCTTTACCATCCTTATTGACTTGCTTACATATACTAAGGCACATATGTTATGCCTAAAACTCTATAACAGTTGTAATATCTCAAGAAAATACTGTAGCTATATTTAAAAACATGTGGTAGTGAAATTAAAATTTATCACTTAATGATTTTTTTTTGCTTTTGTTTAGGTTACATTAGCAATTTACAGAAACCAAGTGTGCTCCCAGCAAATGGAATGCTGTTTATAGTTCCACAGAAAGAAGCTTTCCCTTTTTTCTCTCTCATCTGTTAGCTCTGAAAGTTTCCTGAAAATGAATCTGTGAGTCCTTGTTTACTGACACATGCTGTGTGGTTAAGACATCCTCACAGCTCCTTGATGCATTAGATCTTTAAGATAAGGCGAAGTAATGAGGATGAGCAAGATGAGATAAATGTAAGCCAGAGAATGATGAAAGAAAAGCACAGAGACTTAAAGGTGTGCTGGCCTCAGTTCATGGTGTCTTATGCTTTGAACTCTGAATTTAACTCATACTAAATAATTCTAACAAAAACAAAAACAATTCTGAAGCTAGAGCCAAGAAAAATGCTGAGAAATATTTGATAAGCCTATGAAAATAGATAAAAAGAACATTTAAAAATGAGTATGTAAGTTTATGTGAGAAAAGAAATATGGAATAAAGCCCAGGAGGATGCATAGAAAAGGAAGGGAGGAAAGAATAAAATTGCTGATATTTTTAATTTATAGCTATGAGAACATAATCTGATGGTTTTAAGCCATCATGTAAAGTTATTTGATATTCTTCCCATGAGGAAGTAGATTTTCTGCTCCTCTCCTTGAACTTAATCATATTTTTGCAAGTATTTCAATGAATAGATTGCATTGAAGGTGATGTTGTGTGACTTCTAATGTTGGCTTCAAAAAATACATTTATTTTCTGGTGATTTATTTGAAAAAAATCATTTTGGGAGACATCATGTCATGGGGACCCATGTCAGAAACCAGACTATCCTGAGGAAGCTGTTGTGGAAATCTCACATGGAGGGACAATAGAGAGAGAGGAGGATGCACTAGCTGTTTGTGCCCTGCATGAGTCAGGTTTGTGTGGTTATAATGAAATATCTGAAGCTGAGAAATTTATAAAGAAAAAAGTTTCTTTAGCTCACAATTTTGGAGGCTGAAAGTCTAAACAGCATGGTGCTGCTTTTGGCAAGTGCCCGCTTGATTGCATTACAGCATGGTAGATGGCATCATGATGATAGCTCCTGCTGGACAGAAAGATTTCATGGCTGACAAGAAGCCAGAGAGCAGGGAGAGGACAGTCTTGCTCTTTTAGAACAACCACCTCATGAGAACTAACTAAGGTATCACAAGAACAACATTAATTTCTTCTGAGGGCAGCACCTACAGTGACATAATTACTCTGTTGAGCTCCCCTTCTAGAAGTTCCACACCACCACCCAAGACCACCATACAGAATACCTCTTGTTTATACCACTGTAGTACAGTGATCTTATACACAGCTTTAGGTAAGTGAAACATAAGTTATGCTGAATGTCTGTCCACAAGCCCATCCTTTGGTAAAATGGTAGCCAAGGATGTTGACATAGAGCATTTCCCCTCTTTCTTTCCTGTTCCTTTGACACTTTTCCTTTGAAATTTAGTACCAGCCTGATGCAGTGGCCCATGCCTGTAATCCCAGTGACTTGGGAGGTGGATACAGGAGGAGCAGGACTTTGAGGCCAGAGGCAGCCTGTGTAACTTAGTGACATTCTGACTCAAAATAAAAACATAAAAAATGGGCTGCAGGTACAACCCAATGGTAGAACACTTGCAAATTATGTGCAAAGTCCTGGGATCAATCCCTGAGTACAAGAAAGAAAGACAGAGGGACAGAGAGAGAGAGAGAAAAAAAAACTTAATACTAAATAACAAAAGACAAAATTCACATACAATAATTAATATTTTTCACATTTAGGAAATAGACATACTATCTATTTTCCATATGTAGCATTGTTGAAGAAGCTCAAATGAGTCATTTGAATATTTCATTTGTTTAACAAGGAAGCACTATGTAAACAAATTATTACTAGCAGAAGTAATATTGTAAGAGCTAATATTCATTAAGCAATGTATATTTCCCAAGGTCTTTTACAAGTCCTTTGCCCATTGTAGTAGTTGGCCTCACAGATGACATCAGATGATGCCTGGATCCTGGTATCTCATGCCCTTGTGTAATCTGGTTCTCTTAAGTAAGGGCTGGACTTCATGACTTTATTTCTAAATAATATGATAAAAATAATGAGATATTAGTTCCATGATTAGATTATGAAAGATCATGACTTCAGTATTGTTAGCAAATGCTCTTCTGGCTTTAGTGAGACAAGCTTCTGTATTAGAGCATCTAACATGGCAAGTAATTGAGATTTAGGTTTAATGCATTAGACACAAATGATAGGAGACCAGACGAGTTGTGGCATGACATAAAAGATCATTCCAGAAGGAAGCAAAAAGTTATTAAAATGATAAGAAAAAAGAAAATGCCAAATTACATGTCAAAACAGACTCTGGAACTTGCCCTTGAAAGTCGAGCAGCTAAAGTAAAAGGAAGACATGATGAAGTTAAGGAACTAAACAGAAGATTTCAAAAGGCAGCTGGAGAAGATAACAACAAATATTACAATGACATGTGCAAAGAGCTGGAGGCAGAAAACCAAAAGGGAAGAACATGCTCTGTGTTTCTCAAGCTTAAGGAAGTGAAGAAAAAATTCAAGCCTTGAGTGGCTATTGTGAAAGATTCTACAGGGAAAATATTAAACAATGCAGGAATCATCAAAAGAATATGGAAGGAATACACAGAGTTGTTATACAAAAATGAATTGGTAGATGACCAACCATTTCAAGAGGTTACATATGAATAGGAACCAATGGTATTGATGGACAAAGTGGAAACTGCCTTGAGAGAACTGGGGAAACATAAGTCTCCAGAAATTTATGGGATACCAATAGAGATGTTTCAACAAACAGATGCAGCACTGGAGGTATTAACATGTATATGCCAACAAATTTGGGAAACAGCTACTTGGCCAACTGGCTGGA
Organism: Pedetes capensis; assembly: GCA_007922755.1. Taxonomy (NCBI): domain Eukaryota; kingdom Metazoa; phylum Chordata; class Mammalia; order Rodentia; family Pedetidae; genus Pedetes; species Pedetes capensis. The sequence goes on from VMDO01008600.1 coordinate 56,257, forward strand.
AGAGATCCATATTTGTGCCTATTCCCAAAAAAGTGATCCAACTGAATGTGGAAACTATCAAACAATACCATACATGTCACACACAAGCAAAATTTTACTAAAGATCAGTCAAAAGCAACTGCAGCAGTGTAGAGAGGGAATTATCAGAAAATCAAGTGGGATTCAGAAGAGGCTGGGGAACAAGGGACATCATTGCTGACAGATATTAGTCGAAAACAGAATATCAGAAAGGTGACTGTCTATGTTTTATTGACTACGCAAAGGCATTTGGCTGTGTGAATCATAATAAATTATGAATAACACTTTGGAAAATGGGAATACCAGAGCACCTAACTGTACTCATGAGAAATCTGTACGTGAACCAGGAGGCAGTTGTTCGAATAGAACAAGAAAACACTGCCTGGTTTAAAGTTGAGAAAGGTGTATATCAGGGCTGTATACTTTCACCATATCTTCAATTTCTATGCTGAGCAAATAATCGGAGAAGCTGGACTTTATGAGGAAGAATGTGGCATCAGGATTGGAAGAAGACTCATTAACAACCTGCATTATGCAGATGACACAACTCTGCTTGCTGAAAGTGAAGATGATTTAAAACATTTATTGATGAAGGTCTAAGATCATACCCTTCTATATGGGTTGAGACTAAACATCAACAAAATAAAAATCCTTAGGACTGGTTCAGTATGCAACTTCACAGAAAATGGAGAAAAGATTGAGGTTGTCCAAGATTTTGCTTTGCTTGGCTCTATAATCAATACCCGTGGAAGCAGCAGGCAAGAAATCAAAAGACGCATTGCTCTAGGAAAAGCTGTGGCAAAAGATCTGCTTAGAGTGTTGAAAACCAAAGATGTCACGTTGAAGACAAAGGTGTGTCTGACTCATTCCATGGTATTTTCAGTCTCATAATATGGTTGTGAAAGCTGGACATTAAACAAGGAGACAGGAAAATAATTGATGCTTCTGAATTATAATCCTGGAGACATCTATTGAATATACCATGGGCTGCAAAAGAACCAATAGATCTGTCCTAGAAGTAGTTCAACCACAGTGCTCCTTGCATCCAAGAATGGCCAGACTGCATCTTATGTATTTCGGATGTGTAGTCAGGAGAGTCAGGAGAGAAAGACATCATGTTTGGGAGAGTGGCAGGTCAATGAAAAAAGGAAAACTCTCCATCAGATGGATTGACACAGTGTCTCCAGCAAAGGGCTTAAACATAAATAGGATCGTGTGCCTGTCACAGAATTGGCAAGTGTTTCTATCTGCTGTTAATAGGGTCATTATGAGTGGGACTTGACTGGATGGCACCTAAAAACAACTACACTCTGCCATTTGAAGAGATTGAGTAAGTAATTCCAGAATAAGGCAATTTATAAGGGAATTTGTGGAAAAAATACTGAATACCCATACCTCTGTTGCTCAAATGGGGAAATGAATAAAGAATAAAAATTTTAAAGTAGGAATTTCACATCAAATCAGAGTCAAAAGGAATTAAAATTTATTTTTATCACAAACATCAGGTGGTGACATTATACACGTTCAGTTATTGAAATAATGGCTTTGTTATTTGAATTGTTGGAAGTTAGTCATTTCTTGAAGTATTTTTAGATAGCACAAACTTTTTATTGCATCATTCTTAGAAAGAGGTATGTTACATGCACTTTTGCGAGAAAGTTAAATTAAAATGTCTAATAAAAAATAAAAGCAGTATGCCAATGTCTAGATTTTAATTTTCTTGTTTGTTAGGGACAATGAGAATTACTGTTACTTAAGTCTGCAAGAGGGGCTGGGATTTAGCTCAGTTGGTAGAGCGCTGCTCTGCAGGCTCTGAGGTCCTGAGTTCGATTACCAGCGCCACAAAAACAGGTGAAGGACGTGGCAACCCAGTCACAAGGCAATCCCCATACAATCAGCCATTGGAACCCCTCTAAGTGTCACTATGAGTTGGACACAATGAGAGAGCACCTAAGAACAACAACAACATGTCTGCAAGACCTGCTCAGTTGAACAGCATAATACACCATCTAAGCTCGCTCGAAACTTTGGGATATTCTTGCTCTGGGTTCAACATACCAGACCTGCTAGAGCTTCATAAATTCAGGTACATGTATACTTTATAGTCCCACAGTGGGTGACTCTTCCCTGGCAAAAGTAACTCACAATTCCCTGGCTTCATTTCTTCACAAAGGTGAACTTTTTTTCAAAATATGTATCAAACAACTGGAGGAGAATATCCTCCTTGATTCATTCTAGCATTATTTATCTTTGTCTCTGAAAGTCCACATGGGTGGTCATCACTACCTGATTCCCCCTCTCCAAATAGCTTAGTTTTCTGGAATGCAGACTAATCCCACTAGGGAATTTGATCATATTGAATATTATTATAGTACTTATATCTTCTCCATTCTTAGCATGTTTGCTGGATCATTTCTGTTCATGCTCATAGTCTTGGGTGGTCAAAATCTGAGGTGGTTGATATTTATAAGAAAAATCACTGACACTACAATGTGAATTTGAATTAATAAGCATCTTAATTTGGCTAGAATTAAAAGAAACTAACAAATAACTGTCCTTTGGGAATAGATCTGAAGCAATTATCCTTATTTGTTGTTGTTAAGTGCCGTCGAGTCGGTGTCCGACTCATAGTGGCCCTCTGTACAACAGGGGAAACACTATTGTCAGTGCTTCTCTGCTGTTCATAGGGTTTTCAATGGCAGATTGATTTTTGGGAGAGGGTTGCCAGGTCCTTCTCCCAAGCCTACAGCTTCTGGTGTTCCCAGGCAGTCTCCCATCCAGGTACTAACCAGGCCCCGACCCTGCTTAGCTTCTGAGATCTGAAGGGATCAGATGCCACAGGGCTATGGCTGCAGGGTCAATTATCCTTAGAGAGATGAAAAAGCAGATATTATTTATCTGAGCCAAGCAAGAATAACTAAAAATTAATTCAAATGAGTATTAGAAGAAGCATTGTCTCTTGCTAATGAAAGATGAGGACTAGAAGAGATCTTAAGTTGGTTGTTACTTTTCATGTATCAAAAAGGAAGCAATTTAATGTGGTATGTGAGCTCTAGTAAGGCAGTTCTGTTTTTAATTCTATGTGAACTACATATTATCTGTGTGACCTAACAGCAAACTCTAGCTCCTTCAACTTCAATTTGGTTTCATGAAATAAGAGCCTCAAATGTGTAGAAAAGGATAATGTGACTTCAGGATTATGTTGTTGTTGTTGTTAGGTGCTGTTGATTCGGTATCCGACTCATAGCGACCCTCTGTACAACAGAGGAAACACTATTGTCAGTGCTTCTCTGCTGTTCATAGGGTTTTCAATGGCAGATTGCTTTTTGGGAGGGGGTTGCAGGTCCTTCTCCCAAGCCTGCAGCTTCTGGTGTTCCCAGGCGGTCTCCCATCCAGGTACTAACCAGGCCTGACCCTCTTTAGCTTCCGAGATCTGATGGGATCGGATGCCACAGGGCTATATGGTAATAGTGTACAACACTTAGCATGTTGTAATGGAGAAAATGGTCAATCAATTGTATAATCGTTTCCTCATATAACAGAGTGAGGGTTTTCTGCAGTTTTAGTCTCTGTACACTGGAGATGGCAGTGAAATTTCCAATTAATTATAGTCAGTTGACAAGACTCTGGAAATAATTGTAAAATAACTAGCAAATACAGGATGACAACCATTTCTAATACCACACAAATGAGGCAATAAAGAGCAGGGTGATGAACTTGTGGTTCCTCTCTTCCATCTAAATGCCTGGTTCTGCATATTCATAAACATCACTGTTTCATAATGTTATAAGGATCAAACATGCATCCTATTTCCCATTAGCTGCCCTGCATGTTGGATACTTTATTATGGCTTCCAAAACTCAAAGGGAAAAACTCTGGACTTGGAATTCTAGACCCAAACCAAAAATGCCAAAGAACACTCAATGCATATTTAAAAGACACAGGAACTCAGAATATTGAACTTTTCTTAGACCTTTCCTGTTAAGTTACTTGAAAAGGTGATAGAAGGCTCCTGAATGCAGGTATGCAGTGTGGGTTGAGGTGGAAATGAAGGAAACTAGGCTAATCTAAAGATGTGATACCTTCAAAAATTAAAATATCTTAAGGACTGGACTCTATGGCACCTAAAAACAACAGCAACAACAAAAAGAATGAGTGTTGTGACAAAAGTGTTAACGGCAGTCTGGTAAATCTCCAGCAACCAGGAACAGGGGATGGCCATGATATTTCCTTGTAAACCTGCTCATATGCTTAACAAATAAATGTTAAATGGCGTTTCCAGGTGGAAATATGCCTAGAAGTTCTTTGTTGTGAGAGTTTCTAGTAGGATATACATGGATTGAGTAGATTGTGTATTGTTAATATACCTGGAATTAAAAAAAATTTATGGAGCAATCTAAGTAATTGATGAGACATAGAAAGGAAGAATATTGAAATGGGAATAGCTACTTTGCCTATGTTGATCAAGACGTATCTGTTACTATGAAATCAAATCAGTTCCTAATGTAGGAAATAATATTATTTGAAGCATATACATGAGAGGTTAAGATCCAAATGAGAAGATAATGCTTCAAGCATACCTGGTACTCATATATATCTTTTCCATCATTACCAAAATTTGGCATTGGCTAAGAACTATGATTCATGGGAGTCTTTTTATCAAATGAACCCTTTATATTAACATAGTATTAAACACAAATGACATGAAAGGCAATTTGTTACTCCAGAAAAAGCAATGAGTGTATGAAAGGCATTATAATAGTACAGTATGAATTATCTTCATGATAAGTCATAGATGGTAAAGCAAACACTTTTATTGATTTTTCATCTTTAGAATCAACATGTAAACAAAGTATGTAACATAGGATTATGTATAATGTTGTAGAATGTGAATATCATAAGCATTAGTAATAAAGATAAAAGGAATTCAGAGGTAGAAGGGGAACAAAATTAGAGGTTGTTTGATACTTTGTTCATTTTTATGAAGTGAACAGCCTAGACTTAACAAAGTTGCCAGAAAAATTAAGAACTACAGGAACAATGACATGACAAGATAACAAAACTAATGAATTGAGGAAATATAAAATAGTGATTTCATTATTTAGGGAAGGGAAGGATATTCAACAGATGTTAGAATTTTCAATGTTTATCACTTTATGAGTTAAATAGAAATGGTAAAAATGATAAATAAAACCATAGAAATAAAGACAGAAGGTAGCTGTTTATAAGCATGTACATCCTAAATCAGTGTTTATGTGTGTTGGGGGGGGGGGAGAGAGTAGAGAGAAGAGAGAAGAGAGAGACAGAGAGAGAGAGAGAGAAAGAGAAAGAGAGGAAGTGAGGGAAAGAGGGAGGGCAGGAGAGAGAGAAAAAATGTATGGAAAATAAGAGTATTAAGTGTTTTAAATTTTTACCCAGCTCTGCTAAGGAGATGGAGACCTTGACACTGAAATGACTATATTTCCACTTGTAATAAGATGGGAGCAGAATTTTTCCAGTTAGTTTAGTTGTAAAATATTTTCTAAATCCTCCTAATTAACCAGTATTCAGATTCTTATATTTAGAAAGAAACTTATGATTATAATTGAATGTTCACATAAATTGGAAAATAAACAGAACATATGAAATGTATCTTAAAATCTCAGTGAAATTAATACATACGTATCTAGGTATATATCAAACTCATCTGAGAGTATTAAAATTGCTTTAGTAAATGATTAATTTTAGAAACACTAATAAACAGGAAGTCTGGACTTGGAGCAATGAGCCACTTAGTGCTCATTTTTCTGATGGTGATAAAAAAGATGAAGGAAGCAAGCCCAACAGAATAAGTGCTTTTCAAGCCTCTGCTTACATTGTGTTTGCTAACCTTCCATTGGCTGAAGCAAATCACATTAGCAAACCGAAGGTCAGGTCCTGTGAGCACACTTGATTCACCAAGGTAGAACAAAATGTAAAGTCACATGGAGAAACAAAATCAATAAGAAGAAGGTTAATAATCCAGGTCAATGGGGTAAGTGGTGAAATAGCACAAGGATAGGACAGTTACTTGTGTATAAGGGATTCCAATGAGTATTTTTTGTTGACCTTTCTTGTAATAGACTTTCCTTCTACAGATTTAAGAATTATCTCAGGCCCATACCCATTCCTCTTGAAATAATGCATGCTTTACAGATAAATTGGGAACCTGAAGGATCATTAAGCAAGATAAGATAGGGAGACATATTTCATTTCTAACCCACTGATAAACAGGCAGAATAAGTTTACATTTGGGATGGACAAGTCAGCATTTTGCTCATGCTGACTTGGCAGTAATAATTCAACTAATCTGTATTTATGTAAACAAAATAGCTAAAATTGTCATATTTAATGAAGCTCATGCTTCATTTAGACAGGAAGAGAGGCATCTACATTAAGTCCATTTCTTTGTAAGCAAAAGTAAAACTATGCATCTCTAAAAGCTTCTGAAATAGGACTCTTGGGGTGTATGCATATAGTAGTATGTGGGATAGGTGGACAATTCAGGTGTTGGATTGAAGATAGAGAAATAGGAATGATTGAAATTGAGAATATAAATAAAGTTGTTCCATTTGGAAGGAGGTTTGGGAGAAGGACCTGGCAATCTACTCCCAAGGCAATCCCGAAATAGTCAGCCATTGAAAACCCTATGAGGGTCGCTATGAGTCGATACCGACTTGATGGCACCTAACAACAAAATTTGGAAGGAGACTGATATCCCTTGTGTACTGAGAAAAGAAAATAGAAGAAAATAATTCAGAGGCATATAGTATGAAAGATATAGAAGCTCAGTCCTTGCATAATTCATTGCAATAAGTTGAATCAGACTTGAAAACATATGAAAAGAATAAAGATTGGGAGTAGACTTAGTCCTGGACCTAGAAGCATATGCATCAAGGTTTTATCAAAAAAAAAAATTTGGATACATAGCAGAGGAATGATGACTGATTCCAAGTTTTGTCACGGTGACTTCAATTGATTTGGTTTAAATCAAATCCCCCTTAGATCCTTCTGGTCATGCCTGCAACCTTACATAGGGATTCTTGTGTAATAGGTAGAAATACCAAGCATTAGCAGACGTAATCAGGAAATGGAACGCTGTAAATCAACCCCCACATTGACAACCAGAGAACATTTTCCCAGTGATTGTGAAACTGCATGTGTCAGTTGCAAATACAATAAAATAGCAGTATGAATATTTGATATATATAAATGATGTCTTCAACCTAACCATGGAAAAACCTTGGCCCAGCATATTTTCACATATCGCAGCATAATTTTCAGGAACTGGAGCCTGCAGGTTGCCTACTGTATTTTTTAACATATTAGCTCACCAAATTCATCTGAACAATTAGTTTGACATGTTACCTATGAATACCCATATGAGTAAACTAAGACCCTGTCCTCAAGAAGAGACAGACACACTAAACACTACTGTTGCAACAATAGGAGTTTGTCCCAAGTATTAGGCAAGCAGAAAGGAGCAGCCCCTAGCCTGGCATTACATAGCTATAGGAAGCCTACTAGAGGAGTTGATGATTGGACTGAGTCTTTAAGAAAACAAAATTTAGACAGCCAAAGAATCAGGGGAGTGTACCCTTGATAGAGAGAAGAGGAGGAAAGACACAAAAGGAAAAAATAATAATGTGAGAAAGAATAGTTATAATTTGGTTAAGTTGAATGTGTGAGAAGTTGGGGTTTTCAGGAGAAGAGGCAGTGGAGGTCACATAACAGCCTCATATTCCATGCTGAGGCTTTTTCTTTGGAACTAGATTTCAAAATATTTGATTACAACCTTTGTCACTAAAATATTTTAAGATGGCACTTTTATGCCAGCATTTATCATTGTTTGTTTTGTTGGTGATAGCCATTATGACTGAGATGAATTGGAATCTCAATGTAATTTTGATTTGCATTTCCTTTCTGGGTAAGGATGTTGAACATATTTCATATACTTATTGGTAATTTATATTTCTTGTTTGGAGAGCTCTTCCATTCACTTGCTCGTTTTTTGGCTGAATATTTTGCTTTTTGATGTTTAATTTAGTGAGTACTTTGTATATTTTAAATATTAATCCCCTGTCTGATGTATACCTGACAAGGATTTTCTTCCATTCTTTAGATTATCTTTTCATTCTGTGCTAAGTGGCAACTTTACTGTGCAGAAACATTATTTTAGGCAGTCCCATATGAAAACACTTGCTACTCTTTCCTGAACTATTGCAATCCTTTTCAGAAAGTCCATGTCTATGCCTATATCTTCAAGTGTGTTACTTATGTTTTCCTGTATCAGTTTCAAAGTTTTAGGTCATACCTTAATATCTTTAATCCATTTTGAACTGATTTTTGTACAAGGAGAGAGAGGGATTTAGTGTCAGCCTTCTATATGTAGATATCACATTTTCCCTGCACTATTTAATGAAAAGCCTGTAGCCATACCACTGAGGCATCTGATCCTGTCAGATCTCAAAGGTAAGCAAGGTCAAGCCTGGTTAGTACTTGAATGGGAGAACGCCTGGGAACACCAGATGCTGTAGGCTTGGGAAAAGGACCCACCAACCCACTTCCAAAAAACAATCAGCCATTAAAAACCTTATGAATAGCAGAGAAGCACTAACAATAGTGTTTTGCCTGTTCTATATAGGGTTGCTCTGAGTCAGACACTGACTCAACAGCACCTGACAAAAATTTGCTGAAGAGGCTATCATCTGTCTTTTCCCCAACATATGCTTTTGGCACATTTGTCAAACACTGGGTGGCTGTAGCTACTTGGATTTATTTCTAGTCTTTTATTCTATTGCATTGGCCTATATGTCTGTTTTTGTGCTCATACCAACTTGGTTGTTTTTTTTACTATGGCTCTGTAATCTAATTATAAGTCAGGCATTGTGATACCTTCTGCATTTCTGTTTCTACTCAAGATTGGTTTGTCTAGTCAGGGTCTTTTGTGCTTCCATGTAAATTTTAGAATTATTTGATATAAGCATTTATTTATGAATGATATTCCAGTATTATTACACCAATATATTGGAAAGAGTATAAACATTCACACATACAGAAAGTATTATTAAATGACAAAATAAATCATAAATGGAAATTGTAATATTTACTTCCTATATATTAATAAGTTACCATGTATATTCCTGGCAGGGATGAGTATAAACTAACTTAGAAATTAGCATTGTATGCACTGGTATAAGATAAGAGTTTTTAGTGGAGAATTGATTTTTTTCTGTAGTGGAACAGAGGTTAGAGACAACAGAGCCAAACTCAGAGAGGAGAAGAGTAGTTAGGAGAAAGATGTTAAGAGTAATCCTGTTGAGATGAAGAACAAATAAATTTTGAGAAAGAAAAATGGGTTGGACTTATTATTGTCTTTGTAAAACCACTGTTATATTCCTGAATTCTTTTTGTTAGGTGTTGTTGAGTCAGTCTGACTCATAGCCATCCTATGAACAATAGAATGAAACACTTCCTGACACTGCCCAGCACTGTGTCAGTGCTTCTCTGCTATTCATAGGGTTTTCAGTGACTGACTGTATGAAGTGTGGACTGCCAGGTCCTTTATCCATTTTTGCAGTGCTGTAGATTGAACATAGAGTCTCAGCATCCAAAGCAAGTACTCTATGAACTGAGCTAAACCACAGCCCATTCTAAACTTAGTGTTAACTAAATGATGGGGTTAAAGAATTCAAGTAGAAGGCTGAGTTTAGATGTCAGTGTCCAATTTTTAGCAGATACTTATTTTCCTTCAAAAAATCCTTGCAAAATTACTAGCAACAAGATGGTTTCAATTTTTGATATTTACTTAATAATCTACCAAAATAGAATTTCCATTTAAAGACTTCTATTTAGCAGTTTTCCCATGTGTTTGCCAGTTTGCTGTACTGTGGGGATTTGTGTATTGCTATGATGCTGAAAGCTATGCCACCAGTATTACAGATACGGCAGGGTCATGTATGGTAGAAAAGTTTCAGCTGAGCTTCCAGACTATGACAGACTAGGGAAAAGGACATGGCAACCTCCCCCCAAAATTAGCCATTGAAAACCCTCTGAATACGAGAGAAACACTATAATATGTAGTGCTGGAAAATGAGCCTCTCAAGTTAGGAGGCACTCGAAAGACAACTGGGGAAGAGTTCCCTCCTTAAATTTGAGTCAAACTTAAAATAGGAATGGAGTAAAGCCTCAAGGACCTCCATTTCCTGATGTAGCATGACTCAAAATGAGAAATAGTAACTGTAAACTTCCATTAATAATTAGAATGTGGACTGTACATAGTATGAATCTAGGAAAATTAGAAATTGTCAGAAGGGAAATGGAGTACATAAACATCAACATTCTAGGGATCAGTACTACAATGGACTGTTATGGGCCATTTTGAATCAGATAATCATATGTCAGATAATACTACAGATAATACCATGTCAGAATGATAAAGAGAAATGGAACTGCAGTCATCATCAGAAAAGACAACTCAAGCTCTGTCCTGAAGTACAATGCTGTCAGTGATAGACTAATATCCATAGGCCTACAAGAAAAGTCATTTAATGTGACTATTCAAATTTATGCACATTCCACTAAGGCCACAAATGAAGACAGGGAAGATTTTTACCAGCTTCTGCAATCTGAAATTGACCAAACATGCAATCAGGATGTACTGATAATTACTGGTGACTAGAATACAAAAGGGCAGGGATTTAGCTCAGTTGGTAGAGCGCTGCTCTAAAGTCTTTGAGGTCCCGAGTTCAATTCCCAGCACTGCAAAAATAGGAGAAGGGTCTGGCAATCCACTCCCAAGGCAATCCTGAAACAGTCAGCCATTGAAAACCCTATGAGGGTCGCTATGAGTTGGACACGACTGGACGGCACCTAACAACAACAGAATGCAAAAATCAGAAACAAAAAGAAGGCTCAATAGTTGGAAAATATGGTCCGAGTGACAGAAAGGATGCTAGAGATCACATGATAGGATTTTATTAGATAAATAATCTTTCATTGCAAATTCATTTTTTTACCAACATAAATGGTGACTATACAAGTGGAGTTGACCAGATGAAACATACAGGAGCTAGACTGACTAAAGTTGTTGAAAGAGACAATGGAAAAGCTCTATATCAAAAGTCAGAACAAGAACAGATGCTGATTGTGGATCAGACCATGAACTGCTCACGTGCAAATTCAAACTGAAGCTGAAGAAAATTAGAACAAGTGCATGAGAGCCAAGGTATGACCTTGAGTATATCCCACCTGAGTTCAGAGACCACCTCAAGAACAAATTTAATGCATTAGACCCTAATTGAATATCAGATGAGTTGTGACATGACATCAAAGACATCATTCAGGAGGGAAATAAAAGGTTATTAAAAAGACAAGAAAAAAAGACCAAACTACATGTCAAAAGTGAATCTGAAACTTGCCCTTGTATGACAAGCAGCTAAAATAAAAGGAAGACATGACAAAATCAAAGGACTAAACAGAAGATTTCAAAGGGCAGCTAGAGAAGACAAAATCAAATATTATAAAGGTATGTACAAAGAGCTAGAGAGAAAACCAAAGGGAAGAGCACACTGTTTTTCTCAAGTTTAAGGGATTGAAAAAGTTCAAGCCTTGAGAGGCAAGAGTGAAGGATTCTATGGGGAAAATATTAAATAATGCAGGAAACACCAAAAGGAGATGGAAGGAATACATAGTATCATTGTATCAAAAAAATGATTAATGACTAACCATTTCAAGAGGTTGCATATGATTAGGAACCAGTGATACTGAAGGAAGAAGTGGAAGCGGCCTGGAAGTAATTGGTGAAACACAAGGCTACAGGAATTGTTGCAATACCAACTGAGATGTTACAACAAACAGATATAACACTGGAGGTGTTCACTTATTTATGCCAAGAGATTTGGAAAACAGCTACCTGGACAACTGACTAGAAGAGATCCGTATTTGTGCCTATTTCCAAGAATGGGGATACAGTCAAATGTGGAAAGTGTTGAACAATATCATTAATATCACACACAAGCACAATTTTGCTAAAGATCATTCAGAAGCAACTGTAGCAGTATATAGACAGGGAACAGTTTGAAAATCAAGCTGGATTCAGAAAAGGGCATAGAACCAGGGACATCATTGCTGATTTTGGATGGGTATTAGCTGAAAGCAGACAACGACAGAAAGATATCTATCTTTTTTTTTTTTGATCCACTATGCAAAGGCATTTGACTGTGTGTGTCATAACAAACTATAAGTTACACTGTGAAAAATGGGAATACCAGAGCACTTAATTTTACTCATGAGGAATCTGTACATGGACCAGGAGCTAATCTTTGGAACAGAATATGGAAACACTGCCTGGTTTAAAGTCAAAGAAGGCAGGCATCAGGGCTGTAACCTTTTGCCATACCTCTTCAATTTCAATTCTTAGCAAATCTGTGAAGCTGGACTTGAAGAAGAATATGGCATCAGGATTGCAGGAAGACTCATTAACAACATGTTATGCAGATGACACAACTCTGCTTCCTGAAAGTGAAAAGGATGTGGAACATTTACTGATGAATATCAAATAACACACCCCTAAGTATGAATTTCACATCAACTTCAAGAAAACAAAATTCTTTACAACTGGATCAGTACACAACTTCATGATAAGTGGAGAAAAGATTGAAGTTGTCCAAGATTTTGCTGTACTTGGTTCTATAATCAACACCTGTGGAAGCAGCTGTCAAGAAATCAAAGGACACAGCCCATTGGGAAAAAGGTTGCAAAAGAGATCTTTAAATTGTTAAAAGTAAAGACATCACACTGAAGATGAAAGTTGCCTGATTTATGCCATGGTATTTTCAGTCTCAGCATATGGTTGTGAACTTGGACACTGAAAAAGGGAAATAGGAGAATAATTGATGCTTTTGACAATGCTGTAGGTGAATATTCAGTATACCATGGACTACCTCAGAACCAATAAATCCATCCTAGAAGAAGTGCAATCAGAGTGCTCCTTGGAAGCAAGGATGGCTAGACAACATCTTACAAATTTTGGACATGTTGTCTGGAGAACCAATCCATGGAGAAGGACATCATGCTTGGGAGAGTGGCAGGTGAAGTTAAAAAAGAAGACCCTCAACTAGATGTATTGTTACTGTGTCTGCAATAATGGACTTAAACATAAGTAAGATTGTGTGCTTGGAACTGAGTCAGGGAGTATTTTGTTTTGTTGTACATAGGGTTACTATGAGTCGGACCTTGGTTGAAGGAAACTAACAACAACAACAAATTAGCAATTTAACTCATTAAAGTATAAATAAGTGGCCACTTGATATAGGGTCATAAAATGACCAAAGAACAAAAGTATTGGTGATTTTCCCCAATCGATCTCTCAGACTCACACATGCCAAGATACAGGGTCTGACCATGGTGAGTTAACAGAGACGATTTGGGGACATAGGAAATTAATTTTTTTCTGAATAGTTATTAAATTCCAGTGTTGAGACTCAGATAAAATTCTAAAAGCAAGGGCAGATTTTATATCTCTATAGTTGTCTTTTGGAATGCTGATATCATCTATGGCATTGGAAAAAGCCCTGACACCCAAACCGCAAAAGCAGTTTTTAATCTAACAACTTTTTATAAGGCTTTTTCTTTACAATAGATCAAAGTCCTTTGTAAATGTTTATTTCAATTTTATGGCACCTCTGTAGAGGGAAATACATGAATTGAGGTCAATTTTGAAGGAAGGAAAATGGAGAATAAAATAGAATTGAGATTGGAAAGTTGTGTAGTGATTTGTTCTAGTCAGGAGCAGCTTCTTCTTATGAAGCTTCTTTACACCTATGAAGGAGTATTATAAAAATCATGTTGAATGGAATAATATTTTCTCATATTTGCATGAGAAATCAGAAATGATAGTTTATGGATAAAAGACAGGAATAAGAGTAAAACCAAAAAGAACAATGGGTATATCATTGATCAAAATCTTATTTTGATGAGACCACTGAATCACAAAGTCAACTCAAACTTCAGCAGGTTCAGCGACAAGCTGTGTCTACAATATATAATTATTCCTATTTAGAGATGATGAAAGTATAAATGAGAGGTTAAGTACCATGTCTACAAACAGGGAGTTATTGGTGATGGAACAAGAAATTAGGCCACTTGCATTTTACAACCAACATGAGCTATGTTTCAGGAACTCACAATTAAGTTATGTTGTCCATACTATTTGCTTTTAGTAGATGAGAGAAACTTTGGTAAAGAAAACTTTTAACTGAAATATAGGTGTACATGCATGGCTTGATAAATATCTGTATCTTTAAAAGCCTTATTTTGTTAAATAAAATGAGACATTAACATTCATCTGAAATAAATAATTATAATTTACAGAATCAAGTACTTTAAAATATATTTTATATGCAGTGGTCTTTTTTATTCACTATATAAATGTTGACAAGTTAGACTGACATGTTGTTGTTGTTAGGTGCCATTGAGTTAGTGTCTGACTCATAGTGAACCTATGTACAACAGGTGAAACACTATCGTCAGTGCTTCTCTGCTATTCATAGGATTTTTAATGGCTGATTGTTTATTAGGAGTGGGTTACCATGTCCTTCTCCCAAGGCTATGGCACCTGGTGTTCCCAGGCTGTCTCCCATCCAAGTACTAACCAAGCCTGACCTTGCTTAGCTTCCGAGATCCACAGGATCAGACACCACAGTGCTAAAGCTGCAGGATAGATTTACATGGCTTTACATTATTTCTGGTATTTTTCTCATAGTAGGTAACATTTTAAATCCAAAGTATCAAAGTTGAGTGAAAAGATAAGGAAGTGAAGTAAATACCCTGTCTCTTTCAGTGTCAGAATCATCACCTTCAGAGACTAACCTCTTCCTGTCCCCTTTATCGTTTTACCTGCATTACCTTAGTCTGGGTCTCCAGAGATTAAAGAGCAGGATTGATATTGGAAAAAATAAGGGTGCCTGATGAAAAATGTGGAAGCAAAGGCAGCTTTTGCAGACTGTTTTCTGAGACTGATTTTGTTTAGAAAAAAATGTATAGTTATTTTGCAATATTTCATTTTATATTGATAATCCTTGGGGAAGGCTCTATAAGAAGTAAATAACAGTAATATTCTTAAATCATTGTAATGGTGGAAACTTAGAGTCAGTGTCATTGGAAATGAAATCTGGTACAGAGTACTAGAAAAAAGAGTTTTAGAAACTGTCAACTTTTGTCAACCATCATTCATTGCAATGTGCTCATCATTTATTTTCTGCTTCAAGTGGCTTTAAATTAAAAATGTATACATTCAACCTTTCATAAAGTATCATAGAGAAAAATAAGGCATTCCTGTATGGAGAGCAGCAGGTAGAAGAAGAGATGGATACAGATGAGAGAGAGAGAGATGACTAAAGTATATTTTAGAATCTCTCTTGAGAACTGTAAATATATGAAGTTTTAAGCCATGTATATGAAAGTATAAGACAGTTTTGCCGAAGAAGGATACTACGTAATCATTGCTGATTAATAATTTAAAAATTAAAACCATAGCACTTTAAAAATTTGCTTCTTTCTCAGAATCATGCAGGTGTCTCTTTTGTCTATGTGATAAATTAGCCAATAAGTTAAAATTTTTGATATGCATTTAATGTGTGTCAATTTAGAAACTTGCACATGTATCTTTATTTTCCTTAACCTCCAAATTTAATTATCATTCATTTTCTAATAATTAAAAGATGTGATTAATTCTGGATTGTTTACTACCACAGACACAATATAAGATAACTTAATTTTTGAATGAATAAATGTCATATTAGAGAAGAAGTAGCTGTAAACTCTTTAAAAAAATAAACCTTGGATCTAATTCCAAAGTCTATTATTTTCTTTTGCCATTTTACCTACCTAGATCTCTAGTTGCTTATTTAAAAATAGTGGGTAATAGTATTCTTTGTTCTATAATGGTTACACACATTAAAAAATGACCATGTTGTTTGCTATAGCCATTATTTGTTTACTTATATTTGATTGACATATAATAATTGATGTTCAGACTTGGCTCAGTGGTGCACAACTGTAATCCCAGTGACTTGGAAGGTGGAGGTAGGATGATTGTGAGTTTGAGGTCAGAGGCAGTCTGGATAATTTGGTAATACCCTGACCCCAAATTGAAAGTAAAAGATGGACTAGAGGTGCAGCTCAGTGATAGAGCACTTGAAGACCATTCATGAGACCCTGGGTTCAACCCCCCCAGTACCTTTAAAAAAAAAAAGATAGTCACAGGGCACAATGATTTGCTTTTATTCATGTAGATCTAGTGTAATAGACAAATCAAGGTAATTAGAAATCCATCATTTTGTACACTTATCATTTGTTTATGTTGGGAGTAGGCAGAATCCTGTCTTTTAACTATTTTGAAATACACAATAAATTATTTTTTAATTATAGTCACTACTGTGCAGTAGTAAACCGGAAGATATTCCTCCTATCTATCTTCAGCATTGTACCTATTGACCAACTTCTACCCTCCCCCATCTCCCTCTACTCTCGCAAACCAATATTCTACTGCTATGAGATCAACTCTTGAGATTGCACCTATGAGTGAAATCATGTGGCTTTTGCCATTCTTTGCCTGGCTTGTTCTACTTAACATCCTCCAGACCCATCCATATTGTTGAAAATGATGAGATTTCATTACTTTTATGGGTGAATAATATTCCATTATGTAAATATTCCACATTTTGCTTATGCATTCAACTATTGATGGACATTTAGGTTGATTTCATTTGTTGCCTATTATGAGTAGTGCTACAATAAACATGAAAGTGCAGGTGTTTCTTCAACACACTAATGTCATTTCATTTGGATATATACATAGTTGTAAGATCATATGGTAGTTCTAATTTTAATTTTCTTCAGAACCTCCATTCTGTTTTCCATAATGTCTCTACTAATTTACATTCCTACCATCAATATATGAGTATCCCTTTCTTCACATTCTTATTACCATTTGTTAAGTGGAACTGGAAAAACTGGATATCCACACATAGAAGAATGAAACTAGATCCTTATCTCTCACCATACATGAATTATCAGTTCAAAAATGGATGAAAGTCTTAAATGTAATGCCTGAAACTATGAAACTAGTAGAAGAAAACAGCAATCACTAAATGATATTGAGCTGAGCAGGGGGATTTTTAGATAGGACATCAAAAACACAGGCAACCAAAGCACAAATGGACAAGTGGGATTACACACAAAAAATAATAATAAAAGTATTTTCCCATCAAAAGAACCTATAGAATTGGAGGAAATATTTACAAAAAATCTGTCAACTAATCAATATACAGAGCCTGCAGGTGTAGCACTGTGGCTTCCGATCCCGTCAGATCTCTGAAGCTAAGCAGGACTGGGCTTGGTTAGTGCTTGGATGGTAGACCACCTGGGAATACCAGGTGCTGTAGGTTTGGAAGAAGGACCCAGCAACCCTCTCCCAAAAGTCAGTCTGCCATTGAAAACCCTATGAATAGCAGTGAAACACTGACAATAGTGTTTCACCTGTTGTATGTAGGGTCGCTACGAGTTGGATACCAACTCCACGGCACCTAATAACAACTGTCAATATACAGAGTTTATAAGGAGTTCGACTCAATAACAAAAATAAGCAAAACAAAACAAAACAAAAGATCTGATTTAAAAATAGGTTAAATACCTAAATAGTCATTTCTTAAAAGAAGACATACATATGGGTAACAGAAATCTGAAAAACTGCTAAATATCACTATCTATCTAGGAAAGTTGAAGCTACAATGATATACCACCTCTCACCAGTTTTAAAAAAGAAAAGGAGCTTTTGTGTAACTACTTTGAACATGATATTGTGGATACAGGTAGTACAGTTATGATAAAGATCATTAAAGTCTAATCAGTCGGAATGAAGAGATTTCCTAGATAGTCAGAAAGCACATTTTGGATTGTGGTAAATAAAAAAAAATAAAATATAGAGGACATATCCAAGAGCTATTCTTTTATTCAATCTGTTTTCTTCATGCAGTAGTCTATTCCTATTCAGCAATCACAAGGAAGCTCACTTCCACTAGGAAGCCTTCCAAAATTCTCTGAACATCTCTATGTACTCCCTGCACTATACTTTTATGGCTCTAAAACTGTAGAACACATAAAAGTCAGTCTATCATAGAAGTATTTATAAATTGGGCAGGTAATGACTTCTGCCAAAGATTTGCCCCATCGAATGCCTTCATTATGTTTTATGTATTTATTAAACAATGGATATATATTTAATTAAATATAAAATAATTTTTATTGATTGTGCGCATTCTAATAGTAAAGACACACTGGATGTATATTATTTGAAACTTTATAAAAGTTGGTAGAGAGGGCAATATATCTTATATATAATGTTACTGGAGTTCAGAGAACAGATGTACAGGGTACAATCAGGCCTGAGTGAGCTTGGAAAGGCAAAGGCATAGACTTACAATCTAGGTCTGCAGTGCTTATTGGGGTAGAAAGGAAGACATTGCAGGCCAAGAGGAAAACATAGAATCTTTTTCTAAAGACAGAAAGAGCAAGAGGATTTGACATTTTAAAAAAATGTACAAATAAACTCTAGCACTCACCTATAGTTTTGTAACTATACAATCCAGTCATGGTTTATTTCTACCGTGGTTGGCTTCAGGACTGCTTTTCACCATTTGGAAAAGCCTGTTTAAACTATGATTACATGACACTCTCTGTTTGCTGGCAGATAAGACACTCTGAAGGGTATATCTTTTACTTTATTTATTAGTAATTTTTTAGTGTACAACTTAATGGGTTTCATTATGATATTTACATACATGGTTCATATTTAACCCCCCATTACCCTCTCATGAACCCCCAAGTCCCTGTTCAATCCCTTCCCACAAATGGCCGCCCTTCTGCATTCAAGTCTTATACATATGTGTGTGTGTGTGTGCGCGCGCACGCAAAATGTGATATTTCTCTTCCTTTTGCCCCACAACCTGAAAGATGTGTCTTTTAATTGAAAAAGAACCAAAGCCTGAATCTGTTTACCCTGCAACTTCTCCAAATTCAGAGAGCCAGTACCTTGCCACTTCTTATTTAGCATTTTTTTTCTTTTTCTTTTTCAGGTATAACTAGGAAATAAGAATTCTTATTCCTCTTGATAACAGTAATTGTTATTATTAGCATATATTAATTATATGGAGTAATGGGTTTTATTGTAACTATTTCAAACGTACATATAACATATTTTGATCATGTATACCTTGCCATTACCTTTCCCTACCCTCTATTGCCTTGATTCCTCTCCTCTAATATCCTCCTTCTACTTTCATATCATGTCATGGCATATCATCTCATAGCATATTATCTCCTCCCCCCTTTTCTCTCTCTGTTCTGCATATGAGAGAAAACATACAATAGTTACCTTTCTGAGTTTGGCTTATTTACTCAACATGATGATTTCCAATTCCATCTATTTGCCTGCAGATGTCATGATTTGACTTTTATTTATGGCCAAATAATACTTAATTCTGTGTATAGACCACTTTCTTGACGCTAATGGTTTGCCAACTATTCCTTCACTAACTTATTTTCAGTATTTTAAAAATTGACTACCCCCATCTTTTTCCTTTCTTTGATATTTACCTTTTAAAAATATGTGTAGTTCTTTATGGTTATTTAGATATCCACTGGAATGTTAAACAAAATATGGAGGGGTACAATTAGTCATAGAAGGATCAATTAACAATTGTATGAAAATGGTTTTGTGCAGAGATTTATTCTCTCTCAATGTGAGTCTAACATCTTGTCACTTCGGCAAAAAAAGAGAATGGAAGATATCACCTTAGGTAATCTTGGAAATAACTTTCTAATTTTGGCTATTTTTGACTGTGGTACCTATCAGAGTGAGTAGGAGAAATATATGACAGGAAAGCTAGTAATAGACCATTTAGAAACTCTGCACATAACTTCCTAGCAAAGGCCTTTCTTGGATTTGGAAAGGCTTTTGAGAAAATCTAGTCACCTGCTCTATAGATAAAGCTTATTGGCAGAGATACCTTTAGATGAGAGAAGAGAGAGAGAATATGATGAAGGAGAAGAAAGGGGCTATTGTCTTAGTTTGGTATGTGCTACTATATTAAAAAGCCTGGGACTGGCTAATTTATAAAGAACAGAAATTTAATTTGTCACACCTGGGAACTTCAAGATCAAGAGGCCAGCAGGTTATTTTTTTTTTTTTTCTGGAGAGGTGCTCTCTGCTTTCAAAGTGGCTCTTGTTTCTGTATCCTCTGGAAAGAAGGAATGCTGGTCTCACATCCTGGAAGGTAGAAGAGCAAGCAAGCCAAATGTTGCATGGAATTTCTTTCATAAGGGCTTTAATGCCATTCATATCCTCATGACTTCTTAAAGGCCCAGCTTTTTAATACTAACACATTTGCAGCATTTGAATTTTGGAGACCACCCATTCAAACCACTGCAGATGACAAGGGAGAAGATTAGGAATATCTCTTTCAGAGCCCTTCTTCATAGCCTTGGATCCCTTAGTTTTTGTACGGCCAGACAGAAGGAGGAAAGAATTCTGGTTTTAAAAATCTGCATGGCTTATTCAAGAAAAAATTATTTTTCTCTAGTTTTAGAAGCTAGGAAGTCCAAGGCCAAGATGTGGGCCAATTCCTAGAGAGGACTTCTTTTCTGGCTTTCATATGGCCGACCTCTCACACGCCCTCATCTGGTGGGCAAAGAGGAAAAGCACACTCCCTGGTTTTTCTTTGCATAAAGCCATAATGCCATCCTGAAAGTGCCTTCCTCATGATTTTATTTAATCTTGATTATATCCCATAGAGCCCATCACAAAACATCATCAAATTGTAGGGAACAGGGAAACAGAACTCAGTGTGCAGCAGTCCTGCACTAAGAAAAAGAAGATGTACACTTAGTGATGCTACCACTGATAATTATGTGACTTTGGAAAGATCATTCTATCAGTATGAAATTTTGTTGGCTGCTTTGTGAAATGATCAGGGAAATGCCTGATTGTCTGCATATGGCAGGATGTCAGAATAACTTCATTTCCTCAATCTACAGAGAATACTCAAAGTGGGCATTTAAATCTCAGACTCTTAGCAAGTGATTGATTTAAGAACTGTTGATTTTTCCTTCCTTCTATCATGATGGTTAATTCAGTGGCCAACTGAGTGTGAACATGTCTTGAATCTGATATCTGACTCTTAATATGTATTACCATCTCAATTTACAAATTAGGTTTCCATTTCTTCAATGACACAAGCTTCTCTTGCCCTTATTATCTCCACAGATGATCTACACAGTTCTATCTATGATGGAAGCAAGGTGCTCTTAGCTGATTCCTAGTAGGGACATTTGTTAATATATATTCAATCCATATTCTTCCTTTAAGATTATGGCTAGATGTCCCCCATTGAAACTGTGGATACATCTAGATAAATCTTCAACATCTAGTTGAGAAATAAGCTGGGGAGAGTCATACATGATAGAATTTTAAATCCTTTATAGATGAGACAATGCTTGCTGCCTTATTCTCTAAAAGCTCTACATAGACTTTAGGCACAGCAACTTCTCTTTAGCTGCTGTGGAAGCTTAAATAAATAATTAAATTCTTCAGTTCATTTCCTCATTGATAACATAATAAGAATACCTACATTACAGATTTATCAATAATAGATATGGTGTACTCTGCATATTTTCTTTTCTTCAATAAATAATAGCTGGTATTATATTTCATCATTGTTATCATCATTGTCAACTTTATCTTCTCAGGTTTCATAAACTCTAAAAAATCACAGGAAGTCCTGTTACACTGTGAGACACTAGAGAGAGGTACCTAATATATGAATTTTGGGGAAAGTTGAAAGTATGTGACTGAAATTAAAAATATCACCATTTTTACCTCAGATCCTTTCTTTCTAGGTTAAGAACTTCTTGGGTATGAACTCTTTTTTATAAGAAAAAATGTTGCATAAAAATGCGCTATTGTGGGGTCCATTTTCATTTACATACAGAGAATTTTATTTTTTTTTTAGCAAACTAGAAATACTCTGTCTCAAAAGTAAATAATAAAGAGGGACTGAGGATGTGGTTCAATGGTAGGATATATAAGGCTTAGAGTTAAACCCTTGTTACTTAAAAAAAAAAAAAGGAATTGTCTCAGAAAATGGAAGACCCAGAAATTTTTATCAAGACCAATTTGTTACTCCCCAAATATGGAGCTATTCACCAATCCAGTTTTTAAAAGAATATATTGGGTCTTCACTGCTATTCAGCTTGATTATTTCCCTCACCCACAGCTAGTGTTTGTGGATTACTTAAAAGTTTATCTTCTACCCAGGCATGGTGGTGCATGCCTGTTATCCCAGGACTCGGGAAGGTGAGACAGAAGGATTGCAAATTCAAGACCAGAGGCCGTCTGTGTAATTTATCAAGACCCTATCTCAAAAAGTAAAAAATAAAATAAAATAAAATAAAATAGGCTGAGGGTGCAGCTCAGTGGTACAGCATTGCAAAACATGCAAGTTTGAGGCCCTGGATTCAACCTCCATTAACCCCACCCCCCCAAAAGAAAAAACTGTTCTACCCAGTCAAGGCCAATGTTAAGGTACTTTCTTCACCTTAATTCTAAGGACTTCAACATTGGGACTTCCTACTTATCAGCTGGCTCTGATTTGTGATACCCAAGTTCTGTTAATTAAGCCGTGTTTTGGTCCTGGAACTTGAGCTCACGCCCTAGTTCCTGTAACTGTTGTTTTGTCTCATTTTATCTTAATTTTCTTTTGTTTGTGGTTTATGGGTATGTTTCCCTCACAGGCTTGAGGTTCTGTCCTTATAAACTATATGTCATTCAAATTTCTCTGATGCATTTATCCTCTGAGGGCCTGTTGACCCATGATTTGCTCACAAATATTGCAATAAAAGGTGCTTGTCACTATCATGAATGTCCAGGATTCTCAGGTCTGTTCAGATGTCTAAAAACACTTTGTCTCCTCTGAATAGATCTCTTATCTGTTATTAAACATACTGGACTTCTGTCCTTCACACTGTGGTATGATTTATCCTATACCTTTACTCTGGTCTAGCCTGTAGCATTGGTTTCTCCTCCATTTGTATGTCTGAACCCAATTTCCAACTTCTGCCATCCACTCTATCTTCTTGTAGTTAACAAGGCTTTTCCATAAATAGACATGCTTTTGGGTAAAATTTTGCTTCATATACAATTTTTGACAGACTTATTTTGAATGGAAATTTGGGTCATATGACTGGGAAAGTAAAGGAAATGTGCTAGAAATGGAATAAAATGAAGAAGAGTATGCCATGTTGTACTTTATCTTATGGAACTCCAAAATGGCAGTGTTATTTTCCAACCCCAAGTAGAATTATTGCCATTCTACTTTAAATTGAAAATGAGGGGAAAAAAAAGACCATCACTTAAATCAATCCATTAAACATACACATATACTCATGACAGGGGATTGGTTCCAGGATCTCCTCCAATATCAAAGTCTGCATTACTCAAGCCTCTTACATAAAATGGTGTAGTATTTTCATATAACCTACACATGCATTCATATGTTGTAAATAATCTTTGTACTTATAATACCTACTTCAATGCAGGTAATAAATAGTTGCTATACTGGTTGTTTAGAAAATAATGACAAGAAAAATGTTTCTACATTTTCAGTATAGATGGAATTTTTAAAAAAGATTTTTGTTCTATGGTTGTTTGAATTTGAGTATGTGGGACCTATAGGTACAGAGGACAAATTGCATTTTGAATAGAAAGTACTATATGTAATGACCATAACAAAAGATAAGAGTTTTTAAGTAAACCCCTAAATCAAAGCTTCCAATGTAGGATGCTGTATTAGAGATAGCCTACAAGCAACACAGTACAACAAAGGAGTCATAATAGAAAGGAATGGATTCTATTCCAAAGAGAGAAAGACATTAAATCTACAAAAATCACAAAGGAGATAACAGGATGGTCCCAAAATGCAGAAAGAAGCTGAGCAGCCAGAGGGAGTAAGCAGGGCACATTTCCAACCCTGGCTCCCAGGTTAGGGAGGGGAAATGGGGGCTTTAACCAAAACGGTAGGCTGGACAGCTCTCATGAGGAGAATTGCAGTCTCACCGGACAAGCCTACAGATCCTGGAGCCCTTGGACACCTCAGGGGATTTGGTGAGACAGTGGCATTTCCTGAATGAGGAAGTAACAATGAAGAAGATTCATTCTGCCAGGCTCCATATATTGGAGGGCTAGGACCAGGCACTATCTTGAGAGGAAACCTATTGTATGAAACTGAGCTACTTCTAAGGATGTGAAAACAAAGAGTAATCTCTGGTGAAGGAGCCCAGGAGTAACTTACCACAATGCAAGCATGAGACACAGCTTCTGCAGGCAGTTATGGTGAGGGCAGACGTGGGATGACTACAGGTTGAGAGGTTCTGGCAGTAGGTGGCTGTGGGAAAGGTGGATGGAGGATAGTTGCACCTACAGGGAGAAGAGTTGACTCCATCTCCTGAGGGGAACTTCAGAGACTGACAACTCAAGCCCAGGTGAGATAATAGACTCCATCTTCAATGGACCACCACCTCCACCTAACAATCCAATATTAGAGGATGCAGAAAAAAAGCCACTCCAGTATTTTACCTCACCTTCTTCCCCCTTTCTCCTTCCTTTCTTTCTTTCTTTCTTTCTTTTCTTTCTTTCTTTCTTTCTTTCTTTCTTTCTTTCTTTCTTTCTTTCTTCCTTTTTGTTTCTTCCTTCTTTTCTTTCTTTCTTTTTTTCTTTCTTCTTTCTCTTTCTTTCCTTCTTTCTTTCTCTCTCTCTTTCTCTCTTTCTTTCTTTTTCTTTTTCTCTGCCCTTCCTTACTATGTCTGTCTGTCTTTCTTTCCTTTTCTTTCTCTTTCTTTCTCTCTCTCTTTCTTTTCCTTCCTTCCATCCTTCCTTCCTCCCTCCCTTCCACTTGCTTGCTTTCTTTTCTTCTTTTCTTTTCTTTTCTTTCTTTTCTTTATTTCATTTTTTCCTTCCTGCTATGCTGGCACCGGAACTCAGGGCACTATTCATTTTTTGAATCACTTATTTTAAAGACCATCCTGCCCAATGGATGTGCAAAATATATAGTTCACTTAAATTATGCTTCAAGGAATTTAGAAAAACAATTCTTTATTGCAGTGAGGCAAAATTTGTGGGTTGCTACTTAAGTGTTTTACTCTTCTTTTTTATTGGAAATTTTTAATGTACAATTTAATGTGTTTCATTGTGACATGTGTTTCATTGTGACATTTCCATATATGCGTTTCATTGTACATTGCAAAGGTAATTTCCCTCTTACCCTCTTGTGCCCCTCCTCCCCCTCCCACCCCCACCAATGGCCTCCCTTCTACTTGCATGTCTTTTGTGGGAATATTTTTCTATACCTTTGTATAGTTTTAAGTCCAAACTTTTTTCTGTAGTGATCTATCTTTTTACACTGTCAGCAGTATTACAAGAACAATCTAGCCCATTTAAATTATTGCCATGCTTTGGTATTGTTGGTATTATTATAATTATTTCCCAAACTGTTAAAGTTGGACTGTTTACTTTGGGCTCACCCTCTCATTCCTCCCTCCTCCTTGTCCCTCTTCCCCATGCTGTCTTCTCCCTTCATTACTTCCTTTTGCTAGATCCCTCCCTCCTTCACTCCACTCCTTAAATGGTCCTTCTCCACTAAATATACATGAGCTTTTTATTATGTTCCAATTTATGTATAGGATCATTTCCTTCTTTTAAATTTGACTCAGCACCCACATATGAGTGAGAACATGTGGCATTTCTCTTTTTGGACTTGTGTTCATTCACTTAAGATAATCTTCTACAATTCCATCCATTTTGCTGCAAATGACATTACTTCATTTTTTTATTGCTGAGTAGTATTCCATTGTGTATCTGTACCATAATTATTTTATCCACTCTTCTGTTGAAAGGCACTTTGGTTGATTCCGTATCCTTGCTATTGTAAAAAGTGCTGCATTGAACATGGAGATGCAGGTGTCTCTGTGGTATGATGCATGGTCTCCCTTTGGGTATATTCTCAATAGTGTTATATCTGGGTCATTGGTAGATCTATTTTTAGTTTTCTAAGGTACATCTATATTTATTTACACTGTGGTTGAAACAATTTACAACTCCACCAGCAGTATAAGAAGGTTCCCTTTTCTCCACAGCCTCACCAGCATTTGTTGTTATTTGTTTTATACTTTCTGGCCATTCGTACTTGAGTAAGGTGGAATCTGAGCATTGTTTTGATTTGCATTTCCCTAATGGCTAGAGATATTGAGCATTTTTCATGTGCTTCATGGCTTTATGAGCCTCTTCATTTGAGAACTGTCTGTTCAGTTCCTTTGCCCATTTATGTATTGGGTCATTTGTTTTCTTGGGTATTGCTTTCTTGAATTCTTTATAAATTCTGGAAATTTGTCCACTGTCCAATGTATAGGATGTCAAGATTTTTTCCCATTCAGTGGGGATTTCCTTGGCTCCGTTGATTGTTTCCTTTGCTGTACAGAAGCTTTTAAATTTCATGTAATCCCATTTATCTATTATTGTTATGATTTCTTCAGCAACTGAAGTCCTATTAAGGAAATGCTTTCCTATACCTGTATGTTGTAG
>VMDO01008601.1:0-60000 GCA_007922755.1 Pedetes capensis
CCATAGCACTGTGGGCCTGCAGCTGTAGCACTGTGGCTTCTGATCCTGTTAGTTTTTGGAAGCTAAGCAGGGTAGGGCCTGCTTAGTCCTTGGATGGGAGATTTCCTGGGAACATCAGGTGCTATAGGCTTGGGAGAAGGACCCAGCAACCCACTCCCAAAAAACAATTTGCCATTGAAAACCCTATGAATAGCAGAGGAGCACTGGCAATAGTGTTTCACCTGTTGTACATAGGGTCGCTATGAGTCAAACACCCACTCAATGGCACCCAACAACAATAATATATATGTGTTTGTATGTGTATGTATATACAGACAAAGAAGACATGCAAGTAGAAGGGGGCCATTGGTAGGAAGGGAGGGGATGTGGGGGAGGAGTCATGACAGGTAATGAGCCATTAGCCTGTCATGAACATGAACATGAGCAATGTACAGTGATATGCGTGTATGGAAATGTCATTATGAAGCCATTAAATTGTACACCAACTAAAAAATTACTTAAAAAAAAGAAATAATGGGTTGTAGTGCAGCTCAGTAGTAAAGCACTAGCTTAGCTGGTATGAGGCCCTAGTTCAACCTCTCTACTAGTACTGAAAAAAAAAGGTCATAAAATGTGGGGCCCCTTAGCCCACGGTTGGAACCCTACACTCCCACCAGTGGTGAGTGCGATGTAGACATAGCCACCCTGAGAGTCCTTCAGGGAGGCAATTCAACTTTATTTCCGTGTACTTTGCTTTTAAGCATTTTTGGTTAGCCAATCAGTGTCCACAGCATTTCGGGTTAGCCAATCTGGATCAAGAAATTTGAGCAAGGCAATCTGCAGCAAGAAATTTGAGGAGGGACACACCCTGGCCGCATCAGGTCAGTGCCATGTTGCCTCAACCTCATGGACTCTAGCCGACTGTGCTGCAGCAAGTCATAAAAGAGTCCTGAGTGTGCCTCAGGACTCAAGGTGGGCTAGATACACCTCGACCCAAGAGGGCTCAGGATCACATTTCCTCCCTTCCTCTCGGCCCCATATCACCTTCTAGTTCCATCCCCACAATAAAAAGCAAGGAAAACCTGAGAAATTGTCACAGATTGAAGAAGACTAAAATGACATGATAACTAAACACTCTGTAGTTTCCTGGATTGGATTCTGGAACAGAAGAAGGATATTAGTGGAAAGACTAGTGTAAGTTGGAGATGAGTTAATAGTCTCATATCAGCCAGATGCTATGATGCACACCTATAATCCCGGCCCTCAGGAGGCTGAAGTCAGGGATCTCAAGTTCAAGATCAGCCTGGGCTACATAGCCAGACCCTGTCTCAAAAAAAAAAGGGACTGAGGATGTAGCCCAGTGGTTGAGCACTCGCCTCACATGTGTAAGGCCCTGGATTCAACCCCCAGTTTCTTCCAAAGAAAAAAAAGCTCATGTTTATGTTGGTTTATGTTTGCCTCTTAGTCTTTGTAACTGAAGCCTGGTTATGTAGGATATTAACACCAGGAGAAGCAGGGTAGAGGTCTAAGGGTAGTCTCAGTGAGAACTTTTGGAGGAGCTGCCCAGAAGTTAAGGGTCAGGAAGGAGGCTACTGGCATTTATAAATTGCTTTCTACCTACCCGATGCTTCTGTATATTCTTGCACAAGACCAGACCCACTCACCACAGATTTATGAATTTTCTTTATTAGCCTTTGAAAGGCAAGAAGGGGATTAGGTAGCAAGCTTAGAAGGTGGCAGAGCAGGCATGGAGTCAGATCCAGTTGATGGTAAACCCCAAGAAAAACAGAATAAAATATGGACTTTAATAATATATCATTGTTTGTTCTTGAGTTATAAACAGATGTCCCATGTGATGTGAGATTAATAATAGAGGAAGCTGGATGTGAGAAATATGGGGACTTTCTCTACTATCTTCTCAATTTTTCTGTAAAATTATTTTCTATTGTGATAATAGTCTATTCACAATAAAAAAAAAGAGAACTGTTCCATCTGTGTAAGGTAAATAGACTTCCTGATGGTTGAGCAGAGCTGCCCTAGTTTGGTTTGAGTCTAAGGGATTTGTGAGGGTGTCCAGAGAGAATGCAACATGTGGCAGAAAGTAGTGACAGAAGGACATGAGGGAGGGGACACAATTAGTCGCAGGAAAACAGGAGAAGGAAGGGGTGGGATGACAAGAGAAAATCCCTGTGTTCCAAGCAGTCCTTTTCCCCCCGCCCTGACCTCTCTGCTGACTCCTTACCTCCTACCCTGCTGTTTCCCCCTCTCCCTGCACCTGTTCCTTCCTCAAAGGCTTACACGGATTACACGGGATTCTCTGACCCTCTGGGTTCACTCTCACTCTTTCCACTGTGCCTCTGCCTCTCCAGAGGCAGGGCCAGGGCCAGTGGGAGACAAGGCAGAGCGGGTTTGGAATACTTAGGCGCCTTGTCCCTCAGTCCACCCCTCCTGGCTATATCTCTAGCAGAATCTGTGCTCCTGCCTGGCGGCCCCTCCCTGCATATCTCATTGGCTTGTGAGGACTGCCCTGCTCTTGCCCCTTTGGGGACCCTGAGAAAAACGGCCCACATTGTGTTAAAACTTCCCACATGTTACCTCTTTTCAGTTACTCGATTGAGTACGTCATCAGTTTCCAGCTGGGATAACAACCTATAGAAAAAGTGACTAACTTCTTATGTTTATTGTCTACCATTTTTCTTCCTCTTTAGAACACAACCCCCATGAGGACAAACATTTTTGTATGCTCCCTTCACTGCGGTGGCATGCTGTATTTGTTAAATGAATGAGTGCGTGTCTGTTGTATCTGTACCGTCTCATATGGTTATCGTGGCTGCATATGACCTTGAAATGTGAAGAGTGAGACTGAAACACTGAATTTTAAATTTTAACACGCAGAGCTGCCGTGGCTGGTGGCTACAGCACCCGTCTATGGAGCTATCTCAGTGTTCAAGGCAATTCAGTCACTGCTAAAGTCCACTCTGCCACAATGGGGTGAAGAGGGATGCTGGAGGCCAAGGCAGCAAAAGTAACTCAATGGCTCTGGTGACTTTCCCTGTCCTAGGGAACTGGGCTGCTGGTTTTTCTGGCTTTTCTCTGGGCAGGCCAACTTGGGAATGTATGTCCTGCTTTTAAGCATTTCCATTTTAATGCAGTAAAACAGAGCTACAGTGTGCTCACCAGGCCCTTAAAAACTTGCAGCTTAGAAGAGCTCTGGCCCCCGGCCAAGGGAGCCTCCAGCTGCTGACTGACCCTGCCTGGAAAGTCGACTTGGAAGAGACGCAAATGTCCTAATCCTCTTCCAAACCACTCTAAGTAGGTTTATCCAGTGACCTGTAAAACCAAATTAGTAAAGGGACACTTTAATTCCAGCTCGTTAGAGAGCTTCTAAAATCTTTGAGAAAGCCAACACAGCAAATTCTGCACTGGGGGGCTGAGAAACGCATCCCAATTTCAAAAGTAAAATGTCCTTGCTTTTCAATACCACATAATCCAGCACATAGAGGACCCTTTCTAGGGCCTTCTCAGGGCCCCCCAGTGATGGTGGGAAGCAGTTTTCAAGAAGGAGAAAAATATAGTGGCCCAGCACAGCCAAGTAATTTTTCCCAAGTCTGGGCCCAGCTCTGGCCTCTTGCCTTGCTGGGTGGGGGCAGAGGACTTCTGCACCGTTCTCATTACTTAGCCCTGGAGCTGGCTTATTGCACAATATCAGGAAACAGTCCATATGAAATCCTGGCCCACAGAGTGTACATGTTCTGTTTTATATTCTGCAGCTTCTTTTATAATGCGTGTTTTCCTTTCCCATAATGTCATCTGGAAGCAATTCCTCCCAACAGCTGGATCTGCTTTCACAATTGGTAAACACGTAAAATGGAAGGCCGGGGAAGACGCGGAGACTCACCAGAGCAGCCTCTTCCCCACCCGCTTGGCTCGCGTTCTGAGGCTTATCTGGGGTCTCTGCACCAGCCTCATCAAAACCGAGTGTCTTCAAACAGGCGACCCACATTGCATTCCCACCTTCAGAGGGTCAGCATGTTCTCTGGGGGAGAAATTTTCTGAATACTTTGCAGATAAAACTGATCAGATCCAGGCCAGATTGCCAGCTGCCAAGATGTGAGGGCTCCACGTGGAGGCCAGCCCAGCGGCGTCTTTCCAGAGTCCCCACCACCAACGCAGAGTCAGAACCTCTGGGTCCCCCGGAGATGTCCCTGAGAGCAGCGCCTTCCACTGCCGCTGTCACCGAGGCCCCCAAAGACGACGAGAGCCCAAAGAGCACAAAGTGGGTCATCCAGGGAGAAGAGCATCCCCCAAACACGCTCCTCAGGAACAAGCTTTCACGTGGATGCGACCGGAAGCGCTGGCCAGGCTCTAAAGGGCCTGGCAAGCGCACAGCTGCCTCCACGCAACCTCGACCCGCAGCCCGCCACTCTTCCACACAGGGATGCAAAACTGTGAAAAAGTGGGTTCAGGTTCGGGGCCAGGTTCAATACATTAAAATTTAGAGGGTTGAGATTTAAATCCTATGGGTAGATAGTAGGGCTTCAAACAGAACCCGGACCCTGAACGTGTTCTTGTTCAAACATTAAAAAAAAAAAAAAAAAAAAAAAAAAAAAAAAAAAAAAAAAAAAAAAAAAAAAAAAAAAAATATATATATATATATATATATATATATATATATATATATATATATACTTTTTGGAACTCGAACTCAGTGAAAACTTGGGTTTGAGCTCAGCTTTTCATTTCTTTATTATTAGCTATTTAAAAATTGAAAAAAGAAATTGAAAAAAAATTCACTTATCTACACATAGGATTGTGGGGCTAGGATTTAGCTCAGTTGGTAGAGCGCTGCGCTGCAGTCTCTGAGGTCCCGAGTTCGATTCCCAGCACCGCAAAACTGGGAGAAGGACCTGGCAATCCACTCCCAAGGCAATCCCGAAACAGTCTGCCATTGGAAACCCTATGAGGTTCAACTATGAGTTGGATACCGACTCGACAGCACCTAACAACACAAAAGATTGCAATTTTAAACCCAAACTCAAACTGAATCTGAACCCTCTAAATTTTAACATATTGAACCACATTCGAACCTGCATCCAGTTTTTTGCGGGTGTGGGTTTGAAGCCCCGCTTCCGGGGACTCAGCAACTTGGCTAGCTCTTATCCAAGAGGTCCAGAGGCTCAGTGTAAGCTGGAAGACAATATGGGGAAGAAGATCAGGTTCCCCATCTCTGGAGGAGGAGGAATGCTGTTCTTTTGATCAAAGTTTCCAGTATGTGGGAAATCAGCTGAGCATATGGCTGAACTCTTGGAGCTCGGAAGTGTTCCAGGGAACACGTGGCCCAGCTGCATGGCTGCATGGATGAATGCCATCAGGTTCTGGCCAGCTTCAGGTTTGGCTGGACACTTCCTTCTAAGTACCATCAACTCTCTGAGTAGCCAGGGCCCCATTCCCTCCCCATGAAGGGGCCTTCCCAGTATCATGGGCTTTGACTGCAAAGGCAAAATGTTCTGCAGGCAGAGATGAGCGTCCTTCCCATTGTCAAGGGGCCAGGCTCACCAGAAGACCCTAAAGCAAGTAACTGCCTGTCTTCTCAACACAAGACACAAGTGTCCTTCACCCAGGGAGCCATGGGGCTGGGCCCACAGGAGGGAGGTGGGTAGAGCAGGCTCCCTCACTCCTTCTATCCAGTGGTCCCTCTCTTCTCTGCTTCCTCTGGCCTGGTGGAAGCTTTATCTTGTTTGGGGCCAGGAGATAGAAGCTACATCATACATTTTTCTATATTTCCAGGTCTCTTGGCTGGATTTTTTTTTTTTTTTTTTGGAGGGGGGTGGTACAAGGGACAAACCCAGGGCCTTGTGCACTCTTTGCACCCCAGCCCCTTTTTTATTTTTTGAGTCAAGGTCCCACCTAATTGCATGGGCTGCCTCTGGCCTCAAACTCTCCATCCTCCTACCTCACCCTCCTCAATTACTGGGATTACAGGCATGTACCACCCACTTGGCCTCTTGGCTGGAATTCTAAAACTCTATGAACTTCTGGTTCGATGCCAACGCTCATTCTTTCAGACCCTGGTCGCCCTGATCTGGCTTAGAGTAACTTGGAGTTCATTGAAGCCTAGGACAGAGAGATGGGTGGGTGAGAGCAGTTCATTGGCTAAATTAGTTAATTAATTAATTAATTTAAATGATCCTCCAGATTAAAGAAACTGAAGAAACATAACAACCAGGTACAATGTGTAGACCTTGTTTGGCTTCTGATTTAAACAAACCAACTGTAAGAAGATATTTTGGCATTATCAGGACATTTGAATTGGGACATGGTATTGTTGTTGTTAAGTGCCATCGAGTCGGTATCCGACTCATAGTGACCCTCATGGGGTTTTCAATGGCTGACTGTTTCAGGATTGCCTTGGGAGTGGATTGCCAGGTCCTTCTCCCATTTTTGCAGTGCTAGGAATTGAACTCGGGACCTCAGAGACTGCAGCGCAGTCTACCCACTGAGCTAAATCCCAGCCCGGGACAGGGTATTAGAAAATATTAAATAATTATTGTTATTTTGGGTATGTGTGATAATAGAGTTGTGGTTGTACAAGAAAATGCCCTTTTAAACGGTGTATATTGAAGTATTTAAAGGTGAAATACAAGGTCAGGGAATTGTTTTTAAATATTTCAGAGAACAATAAAAACTACAAAAAAACTAAAGCAAAATATGCCAAGGTATTAATTGTTAGATCTAGATGACAGGTATATGAGATTCTTTATGTTATTCTCTCCACCTTTATGCATGATGGAAATGTTTTTGTAATAAGGAGCTTTGAATATAGAGCTTATCATAAAAACTCAGAGAAGCAAAAATACACCTGTTTCCATGCCTCAGCAGTGGCTGAACTCTATATGTGGGTTCTCCATCCTTCCAGGGATACTGTAGAAAAGTGACAAGGTGGCCTCTAAGATGACTCCCATAGCTTTGACTGGGGGTTACAGGACACCTTCAGATCCTCTATCTGGCAAGAAGGCAGAAGGGAGCATCTCATAGGACAAATGCAGCGTCTGTCCCCAGCTCCCTTGCTTCTGGGCTGTGGTTTCCCTCTAAGTGGGCTGCACTGCTGCCTGAGTAGCTGGGGGTGGGGTGGGGCAGGGGTGCTGTGGGAGGGAAAGTAGGACACAGACACATGCTTTGTGGTGAGAGCTGAGTAAAGTTCCTGTTACTACAGCTCTAGGCTGCACCGGCTGTCCAGAGCCCCAAGTATGCCCTGTCCCATCAGGGTGATGACCACCATCCTACACTGCCTCACTCAACAGGCCATGATTCAGAGCAGCCAAGAGCTCATCCACCCACTAGACCATGGGTGCAGATGTGGGACAATGAAGACTGTATGTGGTGGACTCTCCTGCCATGAAGTATACTGAATGTTTATTTATTTTGTAGATGTATAAGCTCTTTGCTAACAGAAAAGGCCTACAGACTTGGAATTCTTGGACACACTACAGTATGGCCATGGCAGCCATGGTATTGGTGTGCTGGCCATGGACACAAAGGCCCCAGAGGTGGCACAGTCCTCTGTGGACCCTAATCTTCAGGCACTCCAGGTCTTCACAGAGCTTGTTGTTCAGACCACTGGTCAGAACCTGGACAAATTTTCCATTCCTTACATCCTTTTGTCTGTTGAAGAACCAGTCTGCGACCTTACACTGGTGTGGATTCTGTGTGGATTCTGTGTGGTGGTGATCATACATTCCCACAGTCCTCAGTGAGTTCTCCAGCCCTTTCAGTGAGGTATGCTGGGTATTTTGTTTTCTCTTAAACCTATGAGTAAAAGGTAAGGACCTGAGGCTCATGCCTCTGTCCTTTCTCAGTGCTGACCACAGCACCCAGTCCTCCAGAGGGAAAGGAAGACATCATGCATAGAGTGCTCAGAGGACCAGTTGCTGAAATCCTGCCTAAGTGATGAGTAACTTTTGTTATAAGAAAAGACTACTGCTCTTGCAGAAACAAAAAGTGAATTTTAAAAATTCCAATTGTACTTTATTTGGTGTTCCTACCATATATATGCCTGCAAACATCACTGTGGTGTCCAATCCCATCAGATCTCGGAAGCTAAGCAGGGTCAGGCCTGGTCAGTACTTGGATGGGAGACTGCCTGGGAACACCATGTGCTGCAGGCTTGGGAGAAGGACGCAGAAACCCACTCCCAAAAAACAATCAGCCACTGAAAACCCTATGAACAGCAGAGAAGCACTCACAATAGTGTTTCATCAGTTGTACATAGGGTTGCTATGAGTAGACACCAACTTGATGGCACCTAACAATAACAACCATACATATAATCTATATTATATATTGATTTTTTTTTTTTTTTTTTTGCAGTACTTGGAGGTTGAACCCAGGGACTTACACATACTTTGCAAGTGCTCTACCACTGGGCTGCACCCACCTCTGCCTCCCAAGTTGCTGGGATTACAAGCATGAGCCACCCACCATGCCCAGCATTCCTACCATATTTTAGATGGGTTCTCTAATTTTGCTTCCCCCCCACCCATGGTTTCCATCTTTGTCTCAATCAAAACAAAGGTAATGAGGCCAGGTGCCATGGTGCACACTTGTAATCCCAGCAATTTGCAAGGCTGAGGGAGGATGAAGAGTTCAAGACTAGAAGCAGCCTGTGAAACTTAGCAAGACTTTATCTTAAAATAAAAAATAAAAAAGTGGCTACAGGGGGTGAAGCTCAGTGGTAGGGCAATTGCCTAGCCTGCATGAGGCCCTAGGTTTAACCCTCCAGTGCTGAAAAAAACAGCAGCAGCAACAGCAGCAGCAGAAGAGGAGGAGGAGGAAGAGGAGGAGGAGGAGGAGGAGGAGGAGGAAGAAGATGATAATGGAACTACCTCCCATTGGACCACTGGAGGATCACAGTTGTCTTTTCAGTTGGTGTTTGTTTGTTTGTTTTGGATATAAGGCCTCCCTATGTGGCCCAGACTGGCCTCAAACTCACAATCCTCCTGCCTCAGCCTCTGAAGTGCCAAGATTACAGGCATGAGCCACTGTGCCCACTGGAACAGCAAGACTTGCCAATAGCATTCATACGTTCGTGCTTTTAATTTCTGCTCATTTTTAACGACTGATGAGAGCGTTGACATCACAGAACACACAAGGCAGCTGACACCACACAAAGCAACCAGGAGTCCATTACAGTGACATCAGCAACTGCTCAGACATTTCACTTGTCAGTGGGCACACAAGAGACCAGCTACAATCCATAGAAGATCTAAGAGGGTCAATGCAAAATGTTTGAAACCATGAGTTATTCAAAAGCGTGATTTAGCAGCTAGATATGGCAATCCTGTAATCCCAGCACTCAGGAGGCTGAGGCAGGAGGATCACAAGTCCTCAAACAGCCTGAGATAGAGAGAGAGATTGTATCTCAAATAAAATTTTTTTGTAAAAGTTTATATTGTTGTCCTGCCTCAACTAGAATGTAAGGACCTTGCAGGCAGGAGTTCAGAGTGTTGTCCATTTTGCACTGCTGGATTTCAGTGCCTAAACCAGGGCTGAGTCGTGATAATTACTCGAATTTACTGAAATGCTTGTATTGACCATGCTTTGGAATTCCAGTTCCCTCTTGTCCCATTCTGCCATGTATCACCATTGTTGCATTTGGCTTCAAGACTGGAAGCTTTCTGAAAGTAGAAATAAATCTTCTCTCTCAAGATACATACCTCATACATAATTGGAATTCAATAAACCTAATGTCAATTATCTAATTTACCTAATCATTAAATAACTTGAAAATGAAATGTTAATAGGTCTTGAGAGAAACCATTGACCATAGAAATGGACAGTTGCTGGAGCCAGAAGGCCTAAAGTATGGTGAGTCAGGGAAGTAAATTTTCTGTCCCAGAAATATGGCAAAAGAATTTATTTGAGGATTTAAGTCTCAGAAAAAAAGATCCAAGGAAGGAGGCAGAGAAGGAGAGGTCTTTCCCAGAGCCCACAGATTAAGGGTATTTAGACACTCCTTAAGAGAAGGATCCGATGCCAGCCAGGCTTGTGCTTCCGTTTAACTATGTTCCTGCAAACTTGCTTATGGGAAGGAAGATCAGAAGCATTGACAATCATTACTGACGGGGATTCAGAGGAATTAGGGCCTGCTCCTGTTGAAGAGGGAACAAGCCTCAGTCTTTTATTGGTGTCAACTTCTATTGAAATGTGCTGTTGTCAAATCAAAAAGGGGACAGATTTGGAATTTTATAACTCTGATAAAAGTGAAATAAAAAGAAATCTGTAGCATCTTAATCAAAGTGTGGGCCACCTGAGTTGCCTCCCTGTGTCATCCCTTTGCCTTGGTGACTCTCATGTGCTGGAGGTTAAGAGTTTGTTAAAGAAGATGGGTTTTGATTAAGTGTCACATGTAGTGTGATGTGACATGCTCTTTATCATTGCAAGGGAAGCCTGAGGGTCAAGGGGAGCTTTATAGCTAGTTGAAATATAAATTAGGAGTCTTGGGGAATGGGTGCTTGCTTTGCAGTTGGCCTTGATCTTTCAAGGGCCCAATGAGTGTGTGTATGTGAGAGTGTGCACATGTGCATGTGTGTTTGGAGAGACAGCAGAAAAGTCAGCTTCCAGGTGCCTGTGCTAATGGGCTGGTTACCCCTTTTGGAGTTCGACTTGTAAGGCTCTGGTTGTAAATGTGTTCACATTCTTGCTGTACCAGCCAAAGGTCTCCATGCCTTTTCACTCCTTTGGAATTTCAGTGTTACCACTGCACAGATTTGAAGATGGAGATGCGTGAGGAAGGATTCCAAGTGCTGAATGCCGTTTGTGTCTGGAGGCCATGGATGACACCTCCCCTTTCACCAAAAGAAAGAATTCGCAGAGCCAAAGCCTCCCGCCCTCCAAATCTAAGCAGTGCAACACATCTTCCCATTCAGCTTTTACTTAACATGGAGCAGTGAGAGCACAGACACTGAGGGGCAGAAAAGTCCCTGACTGATCCAGAACACTCACAAGGGAGGTGATGGGAGTGGGAATCAAGGAAAACATCTCCCACCCAATGGCAACCCCTCTCCAGATTACTCTTCCTAGACTGTCACTTGCTTCAAGCCCCTGGCCTATTCAAAGTCCTTTAGAAGCCCTCTCCTCCCTCCCATGGCCTACAAAGGGCAATCCAGACTCTCCATCCTGGCTTTCGAGGCCCAAGCCTGAGCTCTGCCAAATCCGTCTGTCCACCACCTCGTAAGTGGTGGACCTGTTCCTGTCTTCAAGCAGTTGCTCAGGTCACTCCCTACCTGGAAAATTTTCCCATTCTCTCTCTCTTCTGGAGGGACTCATCTCTCAAGGGCTGGCTGAGGACAGTCATCTTTCATGAAGGGGCCACTGCCCACTGTGATAATCCTAACTCTTTTTATTTAATTCAATAATGTGAATCAAGAGCCTGCTCAGGCACCTACTCAGAGCAGAACAGATCAAGACGCCTGCCCTCAGGGAGCTTGGCTGAAGACCTCAGGGATTCAGACAGAAAACTGTAAACATCGTGCAGTAGCGTGACTTAATAGCTGACAACTGTTATGTGGAATGGAACAAAACTGATCAGGGAAGGGGAGACCAGGAGATCTGGCAGGTTGGGGGCAGAGGCCGTTTGCAAGGTAAGATGAATAGAATGGTCAGGTGAAGTGGGTCTTACTGAGCTGGCAAAGACTCCAGGAGTGAGGGAGTCAGCCAAGCAGACACCTGGGGGGAGAGTTCTAGGGAAGGCAAGCTCTGCCCTAGTCCCCAAGACGGATGGAGCCCCTCTTCCTCGCTTTTCCAGGGGCCTCTTCAGCCAGCTGTACTCTGAAAAAGAGTATGGACAAAGAAAATATAAGAAAATCCATGATGCTCAGTACTGAATGGAACAGGCCTCTACTGTCTGTTGCAGCATTAGAAGAAGAGTTAGAAAGATAATGGAAAATTGTTTTTTATTGCTATGTTCAAAGGGAATTTCTTAAAGGCCTGAAAACTATAGAGGTCTTAACTGGCAATTGCGACTTGGTATGGGAAAAAAGTACCAGACATGTGCGTGACATGGCAAACATCCCTGTGCTTCATAAAGCAGCCCCTCCCTGTCCCCTTCCTCACCTTTTGCTCCTGCATCACCTCCCCTGCCACATGGCTTCCTCCTTCTCACAGGGACCTCATCACCACCCGTGTTCCCAGACAGTTTTGCAGCCTCTTTCTCACCGAGATGTCATCTACCCTTGTGGAGTGGAGTCCCTACTCCTCACTTTCCACCTGCGTGACCTGGGTGAGTTACTCAGCCAGTCTGGGCCTCAGTTCACCCATCTATCATATGGGGGTTATCTTACCATTATTCCATGCCTCACTGGAGATGATCCACACATAGCACTGGGTGCAGGGCCTGGCACAGCACCAGCCAGGCTCCTGAGTCAGCTCTGACTCCAGAGTTTTCTGTCCCCTGCTGTAGCTTTCTTCCTCTCTCCACTGGCACTGCTGCTACTCACAGCCCCTGCTCCCTACTATGCTTCTGCCCACCCCACAGCTGTGTGGTTTCCTGGCACTTTGGCTCCTCCCTTTTCCCACACTTCCTCTTCACATGGCCCCATTCATATTAGTGACCACCACCCAATTTCTCTAACCCAGGACTCCCTCAGGGTCCAGACTCCTGTCTCCACTGTGTGCTGAGCACCAGCCCAGAGATCTCAGTGCCCTCCAGGCAAATGGGCCTCTGCCTCTCGTCTCCACCTTTCTCCTATCCTTTCCCCATCCTTGCACAGTGTCCCTCAGCATCCACAGAGACTGGTTCCAGGGTCTCCCACATGTACCAGAATCCATCGATGCTCAAATCTGTGGATGCTCAAGTCCCTTATATTAACTGGTGTAGTGTTTGCAAATAACCTGAGCACATCCTCCTGTACACCTTAAATCATTTCTAGGTTACGTGTGATACCTAATACAATGTAAATGCCATGTAAATCATTGTTATACTGTCTTGTTGAGGGACTAGTGATAAGAAAAAAAATCTGTGCATGTTCAGTACAGAGTCAACAATTGGAGGCCTAACTACATGGTATAGGAAAGAAATTGGAGGTAAAAGAGCTCAAAGGGAACCTGGAGAGGGACTGAGGATCTGTGACATGTCGGGAGCCTGCAGCACAGTGCACCTCACAGCTCTGCCTTAATAGGGATTCTGCATAACACTCAGCACCCAGCAAATTCAAGTTTTGCTTTTTGGAACTTTCTGGAATTCCCTCCCCCCCCCCCAATATTTTTTATTGGAAGTAGGTGGAATTCACAGATTCACAACCAAATTATTCCAGAGGGCAGACTGTATACCTTCCTGCTGCTTCCCTCCCACCTTGTAATTTATTCTTTTAATCATCAATACTGTGCAATGTCTGCAGTGTTAAAAAAGTTGCCTAGGAGGTAGCTCCTCCCTCCCAGAGCAATTGACAGGCAGATAATTACAATTCTAAGAGGAAAGTGGTTTGACAAAAGGAAGAATAGGACTTAGACTAGCAGGTAGGAGAGGGGCCTACCTCCCCCAGGGGGTCAGGACTCTTCCTTAAGAGGGCTTGAGAAGCCCAGGCAAGCTGTCTGCTGGAAGGGACTTGAATAAATGTTCATTTTGGAGCAGCCCAAGGGTATGATGGGAGGGCTCTTAATCAGCTACTTATTGACTCAGGAAAGAAATAAGGATGGCTTGGCTTGCAAGACCTCCTAGCCCCAGGCACTCTTACTCTGCTCCACCTTGCAACAGGCACTAAATGCTTGCCTATTCCACACCCTACCTTATACTGCTGTTTCTGAGACACTCCATGTAATTTCACTTTTTACAAGTATTTGTTTACGAGCTGAGCTCAGTGGCGCAAGCCTGTAATCCCAGTGGCCTGGGAGGCGGAGGCAGGAGGATCACAAGTTGGAGACCAAAAGCAGTCTGCATAACTTAGCAAAACCCTGTCTCAAAAAGTAAAAACAACAACAACAAAAAAAATGGGCTGGAGGCGGCAGCTCAGTGGTCCAGCCCTTGCAGAGCATGCAAGTGTGAGGCCCTGGGTTCAACCCCCAGTACCAAAAAAAAAGTATTTGTTTACCAAAATAAAACCAACAAATTTAATATGTATTGACTATGATTTCTTTCAATGCCTTGAATTGTCAGAAGGTATTGTATATGAGAAAAATCTAACCTCCAACTTGCTCTCAAATGTAATGAAATTTTTATGCATTTAAGAGTTAATCCCAGCGCCTCTGGAGGCAGAGGCAGGAGAATCACAAATTCAAGGCCAGAGCCAGCCTGTATAATTTAGTGAGACCCTGTCTTAAGGTTAAAAAGTTAAAAAGGCAGGCTGGGCGTATAGCTGAGTGGTAGAACACTTGCAAAGTATGTGCAAGGCCCTGGGTTTAACACCCCAGTACCATACACACAGACACACACACACACAAAGTTAACAATTAAAGTTGCTGACATAATTTACATTGTTGTTGTTGTTGTTCGGTATCTGACTCATAGTGACCCTCATAGGGTTTTCAATGGCTGACTGTTTCAGGATTGCCTTGGGAGTGGATTGCCAGGCCCTCCTCCCATTTTTGCGGCCCTGGGAATTGAACTCGGGGCCTCAGAGACTGCAGCGCAGCGTTCTACCCACTGAGCTAAATCCCAGCCCTACATTTTTGTAGGCATTGAAATAAATATTTGCCAATTTCAATTTTGCAGTTGTGTTTTGGAGCTAATACTCCCCAAAGCACATTTCTAGTGCTTTAAGAACTTACTGGGTAACTGGTCCACCAAAACTGAGCCTCCATCAGCCAGAATGGAGAGGATAGGTGGTATGAGACATTTGTTGTTGTTGTTGTTAGGTGCTGTCAAGTTGGGTCCGATTCATAGCAATCCTATTTACAACAAAACAAAACACTCCTGACACTATGCCACACCTGGCACTATTATCAGTGCTTCTCTACTATTCATAGATTGCCAGGTCCTTCTCCCTAGCCTGCAGCACCTGGTATTCCCAGGGGGTCTCCCATCCAATGACTAACCAGGCTGACCCTGCTTAGTTCCCAAGATCAGGTGAGATCAGATGCTAGGGTGCTATGGCTACAGACATGAGACATTTGGGAGACAGAAGGGATGGGATTTAAGAAAAGATCTGGCATTGTATAGAGAGAGGATTCAGGAGTGACTCAGGAGTGGCCAGTGGAGCCATTCCCCAAGGACATAATTAAGGAGAAATAAATTGAGGGGGAGAAGGAAGATAAGTATGGTCTGAGCTCATTAACTCCAAAGCGCTGGGAGGACCCCCAAGTGAAAGGGGACTTTGGATGAATAGGGCTGGGGGTGAGAAGAGATCTACACTGACCCATAATCATTTTATCAACTATGACCCATACATATCATGGACTTACGAAGGATCAACACTGTGTCCTCATCAATGCTGCTATCACCACACACAGATGAAATTAAGCTACAGGAGCCACTGGGGTGCATGCCTGTAATCCCAGCAGCTCAGGAGGCTGAGGCAGGAGGATCACAAGCTTAAAGCTGGAGACAGCCTGCAAAACTTAGGGAGACCCCGTCTCAAAGTTTAAAAATACATAAAGAGGCTGGGAGTGTGACTCTGTGGTGGAACACTTGCCTGGCATGCACGAGGCCCTGGGTTCAATGCCCTGAACTGCAAATAAATAAAATAAGACAATTTTTTTTTTTTTTTTTTTTTTTTTTTTTTTTTGGTACTGGGGGTTGAACCCAAGGCCTCACACTTGTGTGCTCTGCAAGTGCTGGACCACTGAGCTGTACCCTCAGCCCATTTTTTTACTTTTTGAGACAGGGTCTCAATAAATTATGCAGACTTGAACTTGCGATCCTCCTATCTCTATCTCCCAAGCCGCTGGGATTACAGACGTGTGCCACCGCACCCGGCTAAAAAAAAAATTTTAAGGGTATGGGGTATGGCTTAGTGGTGGAGCACTTGGTGAGCAGGTTTGAGGCCCTGGGTTTAATCCCAGTACTGCCCAAAGAAAGAGGAAGAAAGAAAGAAAGAAAGAAAGAAAGAAAGAAAGAAAGAAAGAAAGAAAGAAAGAAAGAAAGAAAGAGAGAGAGAGAGAGAGAGAGAGAGAGAGAAAGAAGAGAGGGAGAAGAAAAGGAAAAGAAAGGAAAGGAAAGGAAAGGAAAGGAAAGGAAAGGAAAGGAAAGGAAAGGAAAGGAAAGGAAAGGAAAACTTGCTGCTGCAGGGAGAAGGAACTCATCAAAGGTCATGGCAGATATAACTCTCAGCCCCTTGTCCTACTCATAATAACTCAGTTTGGGAGGTGTGAAGGAACGGGAAGTAACTGGAGCCTTGGGATTGGAGGTAAAAGTTGGAGATTAGAAAGAAAAGGTAGTTTCAGAGGGAATGACCAATATTTGAGGAAAGCCCATGGAGAGGAGCAGTCAGATGAAGAGGAGACCTGGGGAGCATTGGCCTGGCAGGAGGAAGGCTGAGCCACAGAGTAGGACCTGCCAAGGTGAAGATCCATTTGGCAAACTGGTGGTGAATTAGCAGGGCTCTGCCAAGGGTCTGACACTGAGGAGCGTGTCATGAAGGCCAAGATCTCACCAGCTCTCCTGTCCCCATGCTGGGCACGACTGTCCCGGCTCCCACCTACCAGGTCCTACATGGCCCCAGAGCAGCTCTGCATGGTGGCCCTTGGTGAGGATGGGTCAGAGCAATGGAGTACCACAGGGGACAAACGATGGATTTTGAAGTTCACCAAAGATTGTCTTTCATATTGTGAGGACAGGAGAAAAGGCTGTGAGGAAAGGAGAAAAGTTATGTGTACAAAGGGAGGCAGAGTGCAGGGCTCTCACTGAACCAGAAGGGCCTGCAGACTGCAGAGGACAAAGGAACGAACTGGACGCTGTAGCGGCCTGGCTCTCCAGGAGATGACTCGCCAATTCACCCCAAGATGAAAGTCCAAATTCCCCGTACCTTGCTTCTCTGTTCCTCCAGGTGACAGTTTTCAGACAGCTGGCAAAAAGAAGGAAACAAAGAAGGCAGTTTGTTCCAAAATAATGCTGTCTCCCTGTAGGCTGGGATATAACACTGGACACCAAAACACAGACTGCTGAGGGGGTGGGAGACCTGGGACAGCCTGAGGGCAGCGCCTTCTGAACAAAGTGGAAGTCACGCACATGACTCACTTTCTAAACATCCCCTCCTTTACCAAAGCAATTCATGTTTCTCAGAATATATCCCTCCATAGACCTGTTACCAAAACGCAAGCATTACTCACTTTTCTATCTTCTGCTTATTTTCTCCACATAGGGTTTTTCCTTTAAAAAACAAAAAACACAGTATAATCATGGCCATAATTTCATACCCAGCTTTTTCTACTTGCTATGTTGTGTTTCCTCCTGTCATTACTAACTTTAGTTTACTTGAATGAGTGCATAAAATGTCCTCAAGATGCTGGGCACAGTGGCGCATGCCTTTAATGCCAGTGACTCAAGAGACTGAGCCAAGGATAGCAAGTTCAAGGCTAGAGTCAGCCTGTGCAACTTAGAGAGACCCTGACTCAAAATAAAAACTAAAAAATGGACTCGGGGTGCAGCCCAGGGGTATAGTACTTGCAAATTATGTGTGAGGCCCTGGGTTCAACCCCCAAGAAACTCTCTCTCTCTCTCTCTCTCTCTCTCTCTCTCTCCCTCTCTCTCTCACACACCCACACACAGAGTCATCATGGGAATATATCAAAATTTATTTAACCATTGCCCTATATTTGGGTATGTAGAATGCTTTAAATGCTTTATTATTCTAATTTTTCTTATTATAAGTGTTTTGCAATGCATATGTATACATAAACTCGTTTGGTATTTAGGGATATTAAGATGGCATCCCAGAAGTAAAATTATTAAATACACAGATAAGAATCCTTCTAAGAGTTTTGTTTGATTGTTTTTGAGACAAAGTCTCACTCTGTAGCCTAGGCTGGCTCAAATTTGGGATCCTCTTGCTTCAGCTTCTTCAGTGCTGGGATTATAGGTGTGAGCCACCATGTCCAGCCCAAGAGTTTAAAATTCGTATTGCAGTATTGCTGTAATAATGCACACTGTGTCTAACAATGTCTGAAAAATTTAAATGCACAATGGTTTCAACCATACAG
Source organism: Pedetes capensis (assembly GCA_007922755.1). NCBI lineage: Eukaryota > Metazoa > Chordata > Mammalia > Rodentia > Pedetidae > Pedetes > Pedetes capensis. The sequence continues at coordinate 18,109 of VMDO01008601.1, forward strand.
TCTATTCTCTCTCTCCTGTCTCTCTTATGTCTCTCTCTCTCTCTCTCTCTCTCTCTCTCTCTCTCTCTATATATATATATATATATATATATATATATATATATATATGTATATATATGTATATGGGCTGGGATTTAGCTCAGTGGGTAGAGTGCTGCGCTGCAGTCTCTGAGGTCCCGAGTTCAATTCCCAGCACCACAAAAATGGGAGAAGGACCTGGCAATCCACTCCCAAGGCAATCCCGAAACAGTCAGCCATTGAAAACCCTATGAGGGTCACTATGAGTCAGATACCGACTCGACGGCACCTAACAACAACAATATATGTATATACATATATATGCATATATATACATATATATACATATATACATATATATACACATATATATGCATACACATATATACATATATATATATACACACACACATACATATATATATATATATATATATATATATATATATATATATCCTGCAGCTATAGCCCTGTGGCATCGGATCCCATCAGATCTCGGAAGCTAAGCAAGGTCGGACCTGGTTAGTACCTGGATGGGAGACCGCCTGGGAACACCAGAAGCTGTAGGCTTGGGAGAAGGACCTGGCAAACCCCTCCCAAAAATCAATCTGCCATTGAAAACCCTATGAACAGCAGAAAAGCACTGACAATAGTGTTCCCCCTGTTGTACAGAGGGTCGCTATGAGTTGGATATCGACTCGACAGCACCTAACAACAACAAAAACATATATATATATATATATATATACACACACACACACACACACACACACACACACACACGCTAATTTAGGAAGAAAGTGAGCTTGTTTTTGTGTAAACTTTATAGTGCAGCTTATCATACATTCAGAAAATGTACTTCTCACAGAGAGATGAATTTTTACAACATGAACACTTCTGAGTAGGCGGCACCCAAATCAAGAAAGAACATTACCAGAACCTGAAGGCCACACCCAAGGGTAATCATGATTTTGCCTTCTCACACCATGGGTTAGTTTTGTAAAGGGGCTTTGTCACAGTTCTCATTTCCTGGACTATTAGAAGAGCCAACTGTTTTTCCACATCTTAGTTGATAAGTTGTAGTTCCTCTTTCATCAATTGTCTTTTCAAGTTCTTTGTTCAGGAAATGGTTGACTCTTGAGCAATCCCTTCAAGTCGAGTTTGGTTAGAGTTGGAGCTAATGACCAGACACTTAGTAACTGGAGAGGCTGCAGTGTGGGTGTGTTTACGCTCCCACAATTTCAGCTGCCAGTACTCTGCTCCTCTCAGCCACTCGTTTTTCACTGCAAAGGAAGATGGCGTCTCTCTCGGCAACACTCACCAGGGGTAATTTTTCTGTGATGGAGCTAAGCCTAAATAGACCCTGCTGTTCTTTCAGTGTCTATGAGAATTACAGAAATAGGTCACTGAACCTTTTTAAAATAGAACTGACACATTTAGGAAAAACATTTTTTCTGCTGAGATAGCACACAGTACAAGATGAAATGATCTCTACAGCATAGATGAATTTAGATACTTGGCATTAAAAATAAATACTTTTTTTTTTTTTTTTTTTTTTTTTTTTAGGCAGGGTCTTGCTATATGCCCAGACTGGCCTAGAACTCACTGTGTAGCCCAGGCTGACCTCGAACTTGAGTTCTTCCTGCCTCGGCCTCCTGAGTGCTGGGATCACAGACTATACCACCACACCCAGCTAAAAAAATAAACAAATACTCTTAATGGTAATGACAGACAGAAAATATAGTTTATTTCATAAGAAAGATTTCTAAATACTGTTACCTGGACAGCCTATACAGTTTTCTCACTTCATTTCTAATGTGGGCATAAACTGTTACTTGCCAACATCTGCCCAGCCACCCCTAGAAACAGCTTTTGATGGAAAGAAAAGGGTCACACAATCAATGGTGGGGAATATTTACTCTTTCCTGAAAGCCAGGATCTCCTGTCTCACTGGGTTTGCTTTTTCCCCTCTAAAGTTACAACACAGCCCTCCAGTTTACCCTGGGACCATTATACATGGCTGCATTACAGATTATCTGCCACCTGTGAGCAGCATTGCTCTGGCCCTTCCAAGGGCTGGATTGATGGGGCCAGGCCAGCCACAATCTCATTGACCCAAGGCTCCCCAGGTGCTGTGGAGCCACCAGCTCTGCTCTGGTGAGGATCTTTGCAGCCTGCTCCAGAGCCATGCTTGGGCTCCAAGGCTGAGAGGAGCAAGGTCTGGGGGCTAGGAAAGCAGAACTTCAGTGACTATGGGGAAGACACAGCCCCAAGAATGACAGGAGAAGATGCCTGAGGGGCTTGGCTGTCTCAGGAGAGAGAGATGCACAGGATCAAGGGTAGAGGTAGAGCTGGGGTGGGGCAAACTGAGTTTTATCAGGGCGAGAGGACCAAGACTGTTACTAGACAGGTATCCAAGCAGCCACATGGGGAAGGTGGGGAGAAGGAGGGACAGAGGGACACATGTGAGCCATTTGTTAGCAGAATACACTTAATAATTTGATGACTTAGATATTGGCATCAGGGAAGGGAGTCAAAGATGCTGACGCAGAGGTTCTACCAAGAACCTAATTTCTTTCTTACTACTTACGCCCATTCACCCATTCCTAAGGAGGGGTTCAGTGCTTAATCTGGGGTGAATCAGATTCCAGATTCTGTTCCAGATTCTTCGGTTAACATCGTGGGAGGTTAGTCACTACCCACAGCAGACTTTCATCCAGATGGAACGGGCAAGCCAGGTGGACAACGAACAAATGAACAAGTAAAAAAGATGTTTTTCCATGGTGACAATCCCTCTTGGAAGATCATTTGAGCTGGGGGAATGTGTGATTAAAGAAGACTTTTCTAAGGAAATCAGTTCCAGCTGAGACCTGAATGATAACAAAGAGCTAAAGAACAGAAGACCCTGGGCAAGAACATCCCAGCTAAATAAAAGAGCCCTGGGGTAGGAACAATTTTTGCACATTTGGGGAACAGAAAGAAGCCCAATGTGGCATGACAATAGTTTTACAAGACTAGATTACATTCAGACCTGTTTGCTGAGCTGAGTTTGGAGCCATCCTACCTTAGAGTTTCGCCTTCGGTTTCTAGGTCCTGCCTACATCCCTTCTCCCTCTCCAGACCAGCCATAACCAAAAGTGACACCAGTGGCCACAAGACCCCACCTGGGGTTTGGGGAGGAACTAGGACAGGCTTGGTCCTTCCAGAAACCGAATGGGGAGGAGACTTTGGATCCAGCCTAGCTTCTTTTTCCAGGGCCATGTTTTCTTAACCACTTGTAAATCATGAATGCCTTTAGCAATCTGATATAAGATATTAAAAATAGCACTTGGGAGGCTGAGGCAGGAGGATTGCAAGTTCAAGGACAGCCTGGGCTACATAGCCAGTGCCAGGTCAGCCTGTGCTACATAGTAAGACTGTATCTCAAAAAAAAAAAAACAAAAACAAAACAAAAAAACAACCAAACAAAAGATATAAAAGACGCACACATACATACTTCTGTACACAACTTTAGGGAGTTCGGTGACCTGGGAAAGTTCTTTGTAGACTCTTTCTTATGGTCTCTACTTTTGTGGGCCATTTAAAGCTGGCCCATTTTCTCATTAAAGCTGTGTCTCTTCTATACAAGAGAGGATGTTATTGTTAGGTGCCATCGAGTCATGTCTGACTCATAGTGACCCTCAGGGTTTTCAATGACCGATTGTTTCAGAATCGCATTAGGAGTGGATTGCCACGTCCTGCTCCCAATTTTGCGGTGCTAGGAATCGAACTGGGGACCTCAGAGACTGCAGAGCGGAGCTCAACCAACTGAGCTAAATCCCAGCCCCACACAAGAGAGGATAGAGGAGAAAAGTCACCTCATTAACAGTGAAGCAGCCTAGATACAAGCTCTTATGACTCTGAGGTCCTCCATGGAGACCCCACATACAACAAAATGTAGCTATAATAATTGTAAGAACATACTTGCACAGTGTATTTTTTGTTGCTTGTTCTTTGTTTTATTTGGTTTGTTTGTTTTGAAGTACTAGAGGGTTGAATCCAGATCCCTGCACATGCTGGACAAGTGCTCTACCACTGAGTCACACCCCAGCCCCTCTTTTATTTATTTTGAGACAGGGTCTGACTAAGTTACAAAGGCTGCCTATGGCCTTGAACTCACGAGCCTCCCCTGCCTCACTTTCCTGGGTCACTAGGATTACAGATGAGGAAACTGAAGGCTAGAAAGCTAAGCAGCCTGTTACAGTAACAGGGCCAGCTGACAGCAGTACAGGAATAAGAACCACGGTCTTCTTACTCTCAGGCCCAGGCTCCCCAAGAAGCACAAGTCAGGGCAGCACCCCCGGGGCCTAGTGACACTCCCTGCAAAGGCAGTTCCTGTGCACACACACTTGGCCAACATGGGCCTCCTGTGGGAAACAGAGGCACAGGGGAAAATGATAATTTCTAAGACAGGACAAGAAGCCCAGAGCCTGCCTCCAGAAGTCAAAGTTGTGTAGGTGAGGGGAAATTTCTATTAGGACTTCCTCTTGGCAATTACACCTGACAGTCATTTCCTTTTTCTTCTGAAAATTTACATTTCCTCCTACAGTTCTGCAGAAATGAACCTGAAGGACCGCCACCTAGTGGCCCAGACCACAGGGATTATCACTCATTTTCCCTACCCTACCCCACTGCTTCTCCATGGGGCCACCTTGCCTAGAAAGTTGGATCTATACCTCCTGTTATCTACTGGGCAAACTCCAAATAGATCAGAAATTCTAATATGAAAAATGAACGCACACAGGTGCTAGAAGAAACTTGAATGGATTTATTTATACCCTGTGTGCAGGGAAAGTCTTTCTACAACTCAAACACTGGATGCAAACCAAGGGGCCCTCTGGGTGGCTGCTCCTCCAGTTGACAGCAGAGATATGAGGTGACTTCTGCCCTCCCCAGTGACAACTAAGGATCTCCAACCTGGGCTGCTTTCCTCCAAAGAGGAAAACAGGTAAAAAGTAGGCCCGTTCCCCACATTGCCTTTATGGCAGAAGGGAACAAAGGTCTTATTGCTGTGCCTCACAAAAGGGAGACAGACACTCTACTGGGCATGGTGGCACACATCTATAATCCCAGCTACTAGGGAGGCTGAGCTGGGAAGATTGCTTGAGCCCAGGGTTCAAAACCAGCTCGGACAACACAGGAGACTGTCTAAAGAAAAGGGAGAGGAGACAGGGGAGAGATACTCATGATATTAGGAAGCATAGACACCCAGTCCAAGGCCAGTCCAACTCCCAAATCAATTTTGTCTAATAAGAAATAAAATATCTTGATGCAGTAAAAGAAAAATTAACAAATTGTTGTTGTTAGGTATCATTCAATCAGGTCCAACTCATGGGGACCCTCATGGGGTTTTCAATGGCTGATTGTTTTTGGAATTGTGTTGAGAGTGGGCTGCCACATCTTGCTCTCATTTTTGCAGTGCTGGGGCTTGAATCCAGGGCATCAGAGAGTGCAGAGCAACACTCTACCAACTGAGCTAAAAAAACCCCCTACTGCATGGCAAGAAAATTAGAGTCCTGGGAAAAAATAATTGCAACATTTATCACAGGTACAGGTTAACATTAGAAGTAAAGGAACATTTAGATATTGGAGAAAAAAGCCACAACATGATAGAAAATTGGGCAAAAGGCATGAACAGACAGTTCACACACACATATACAAAAGTATGGGTAGATGGACCTGAAAATATGGGAAGATGTCATCCTCATTCATTATGTTATAAAGCTATATTAGAACTACATTGAAAGCTGGGTGCCATGGTACGCACCTGTAATCTCAGTGACTCAGGAAGCTAAAGCAGAAGGAGCCCACGTTTGAGACCAGAGGCAGCTTGTACAACTTAGCAAGACCTTGTCTCAAAATTTTTTTTTCTTTAATTTTAAAAAAGGGACTAGAGGGCTACAGCTCAGTCGTAGAGCACTTCCCCAGCATGTATGAGGCCCTGTGTTCAACCCCTCAGTACTGAAAAAAAGAATTAAAGAACTACATTAAGACATTTGTCTTTATTAATTATTCAACATGTCAAAAGCTTGACAATGTACTCTGTTAGCAAGGGCTGTACAGAAAGAGGCATTCTCCTCATCATTGGTCGAGTGCAAAGTGATACAACCTGTGTGGAGGGAATTTGGAAATACCCAGCAACACTATTGCCTGCAGCCATACCACAGTGGCATCCAATCTCAGAAGCTAAGCAGGGTCGGGCCTGGTTAGTACTTGAATAGGAGATCACCTGGGAACACCAGATACTGTAGGCTTGGGAGAAGGACTTGGCAACCCACTCCCAAAAATCAATCCGCCATTGGAAACCCTATGAATAACGGAGAAGCACTGACAATAGTGTTTTGCCTGTTGTACGTAGGGTCACTATGAATTGGACATCAACTCAACGGCACCTAACAACAATAAGCAACACTATTATGCACTTACCCTGTGACCCAGCAATCTTAACTAGAGAAATTTATTCTGAAAGTACACTTCCACCATCACAAAACAATAGTACATTTATGAGATTACTTGTTGACACATTATTTATAATAGCAAACTATTAGAGAAAACTTAAATGCTTTAATTATAATTGTTGTTGCTGTTAGGTGCCATCGAGTCCGTATCTGACTCATAGCGACTGTCTGTACAACAGGGGAAACACTATTGTTAGTGCTTCTCTGCTATTCATAGGGTTTTCAATGGCAGATTGATTTTTGGGAGAGGGTTGCCAGGTCCTTCTCCCAAGCCTACAGCTTCTGGTGTTCCCAGGCGGGTCTCCCATCCAGGTACTAACCAGGCCCGATCCTGCTTAGCTTCCGAGATCTGACAGGATCAGATGCCACAGGGCTATGGCTGCAGGCTTAATTATAATAATAATTGAACAAACTATGATGTAGTCACACAATGGAGCACCACGCAGCTGAAAAGTGGTTAAGGAACTCTTCTATGAGATATTTGGTGAAAAAAAATCAGAGTACTAACGAGTAGAGACAGGTAACTACTTTTTGTGTAAGTAAAAGAAACATAGGAAGAATATCCCCCAAACTGGCTCCACATAGGGGATTGATAGGAACATAGTGGGAGGAATGGAGATGGGAATAAGACTTCTGGATATACCTTTTGTGTGTGTGTGTGGTCCTGAGGGTTGAACCCAGGCCCTCGCACTTGCATGCTGTGCAAGTGGTGGACCACTAAGCTGTACCCCAGCCCCCCCCCTTTTTTTTTTAACTTTTTTGAGACAGGGTCTTGCTAAGTTACACAGACTGCCTCTGTTCTCGAACTTGTGATCCTCCTGCCTCCACCTCCTGAGCCGCTGGGATTACAGGCATGCGCTACTGTGCCCAGCTTGAATATACCTTTTTATATATAGTTTTGACTATTATACCATGTGCAAGTCTTCTTTATATCTATCTACCTACCTGGGCTGGGATTTAGCTCAATTGGTAGAGTACTGCTCTGTAGTCTCTGAGATCCTGAGTTCAATTCCCAGCACCACAAAAAATGGAAGAAGGATGTGGCAATCCACTCCCAAGGTGATCCTGAAACAATCAGCATTGAAAAGCCTATGAGGGTTGCTATGAGTTGGACACGCCTCGATGGCCCATAACAACCTATCTATTTATTGCAGTACCTACCTATCTATTTATTGTAGTACCTACCTATTTATTGCAATACTGGGAGTTAAACCCATAGCCTCATGCAAGGTTTGCAACTGCTCTACCACTGGGCTGCACCCACATTCCCCTTTTAAATTTTTTTTTATCTTGAGACAGAGTCTAGCTAAGACACATGGGCTGCTTCTGGCCTCAAACTTGCGATCCTCAGGCACGCCTCACCATGCTTGCCTAGGTTTTCCATGGGCAAAAGAATTTTAATTTTAAAAGATTTGTAAAAAGAAATCCTAAACTTCAATGCAAACAGGAACAAATGAACTTAACTGCATATGAAACTGATGATGGAACCACACAGGAGAACAAACAGAATTAAACAATTTGTGAATATAATGTTCTGACTATATGCCTTTTGTGGGATATGTTCAAAGGACAGATAGAGCCACAAAGACATCTTGACCTTTCTTTAGAAGGTTTGTCGATGGTGTAGTAATGCTAAATGTGCATTATAGCAATGCTAAATGTGCATTATAGCATAAATCAGATGGTTAAATATATTGATATTGTTGGGAATCCAGGTTCTCATTATAGAAGGGGGAAATCCAAATATGGAATGGGAAGATGAGGAAGAACTCTATGGAGCTGGATTTGAATTGGAGGAAATTTCTTTATTAAAAAATTTATTTTAAAAACAAATGCATTTCCTGTCTCTGTCCATGTGGGTCTCACTTCTGGCCAGGAAACAAAACCCCACACGCAACAAGCCCACTAGTCTTAAATCTTATGGAGAAGCACCACTGCGGGAGCCAGTTGGATGTTAACTCAGAACTCAACTTTATTATGCCAAACTCCAGTGAACTCTATCCCTGCTAATCTGACTCAAGCTCTGCACCTGTGCACTGTGCCTATAAACCTTTTGGGTCAACAAATCAGAACTCGTGATGTCATGATGACATTTTGGTTTAGCCAATTAGGTGACATCAGGTGGTTGGACCAGCCAACTGATGATATCGGGTGATATGACATGGCAAGAGATTTGAGGAGGGACACGCCCTAGCTGCATCGGTCAGGGGCCATCTTGCCTCACCTCATGGGCTTGACATCAAGGCTCGACCCCAAAAGCTCGAGCCAGGTGTGCCTGAGGCAAGTTGTTAGGGACCATTTCAGCTGTTCAGTCTTAGACTCATGGACTCAAGCCGGCTGTGCCGTAGCAAGTCACAAAAGGGTCCTGGATGTACCTCAGGCCTCAAGGTGGGCTAGATAAGCCTCAAGTCAAGCAGACTCAGAGTCATGTCTTTTCCCTTCCTCTCTATACCTTATCCCTACATATCCACAATAGGGCCTAGAAGTAATGATATCCCAGCAACAATGAGCAAAGCTGGTGGCAAGAGCTTGATTTCTGAATGCCATTCTCCACTGAAAGGACCATTAGAGAAATGGCTGGTTCCAGATCTGAGATAGGGAAAATAGAAAGTGACCCAGAAAGCAGAGAAGTGAACAGACATTAGCTTGAAGGAACTTCATTAACCAAATTTAGAACAATTTGACTGTCAAAAATAAGTTATTGTAGGGCTGTGGGCATAGTTTTGTGATAGAGAGCTCCCCTAGCACATGGTAGGCCCTAGTCTTGATCCCCAGCACTGAAAATAATAATAACAACAACATTAATAAGTCATTGAAGTGGACTATAACATTAAAGTGGCTGTTGGCGGGTTCATAAGATTCACGTTCAAGATCATTCATGTGGGACCCTCCATAACACCTCCTCACAGCATGGCAATGGGCTTCCCCAGAGCAAGGGATACAACAGGGTTCCCAAAATGAAAGCCATAATCTTTTATAATCTAATCTTGAAAGTGAAAGCCCATAACTTTTGAGTTATCCTACTCTTTTGAAGCAAATCACAGTTGCATGTGGTGGGGCATGCCTGTAATTCCAGTGACCCAGAGGCAGGAGGTTTGCAGGTTCCAGGCAAGAGGCAACCTGTGTAATAATTTAGCAAGACCCTGGCTCAAGGTTTAAAAAAAAAAGTGGAGAGGGTTTTAGGGGTGCAGTTCAGTGGTAGCACTTATAAAGTATGTGTGAGGCCCTAGGTTCAGCCCCCCAAGTACTACAAAATAAGAACAAAAACAAAACCTCAGAAGCAAGTCACTAAGTCCAGCCCACACCCAAAAAGAGGAGGATACGAATTCCAGGAATTAAGGACTAGTGGGGGCTGACTTAGAGGCTACCTACCACACCAACTAACCAAATGTAATAACACTCCCTCTAATGGAACAAGTCAACATGCCTGCTGATACCACGACATTGGAAAATATCATATACAATGTCACTTTTTTAGTATTATTGAGAAAGGGGCTAAGAAACACACAAATCTAGAATTTGGGACACTAAGAAAACTAGCCTGACCTCTTTAAAAATCTCATATTAAAAAAAAAAAGGTCAAATTGTTGTAGGCTATAAAAGGTTAGGTTAATCCCCATGTGTCAGCTTGTCCTGCTGTGATGTTGAAAGCTATGCCACCAATATTTCAGATACTAGCAGGGCTACCCACAGTGGACAGATTTTAGCTGAGCTTCCAAACTAAGACATGAGGGAGAACGACCTGGGAGCCCACTCCTGAAACTATTAGCCACTGAAAACTCTATGAATAGCAGAAAAGCACTGTCAAATATAGTGCCAGAAAATGAGCCCCCCAGGCTAGAAGGCATCCAAAAAAATTACTGGGGAAGAGTTGCCTCCTCAAAGTAGAGTCAATTTTAATGATGGGAATGGAGTAAAGCCCCTGGGACTTCCTTTTGCTGATGTGGCACCATTCAAAATGAGAAGAAATATAGTGGCTCCAACAATGGGCTCAAACATAAAAAGATTATATACATGGCACAGTGTCAGGTAGTGTTTTGTTCTGTTGTACATAGGGTCGCTATGAGTCAGATCCAACTTGACAGCACCAATCAATAAAGAAGATTAAAGAGAAGTGTTACATCAGTGAAATTTGTGATCCATAATGGGATCCTGGATCAAAATCTAGAAAGAGCTATTGAACCAATTAGAAAATTTGTATATAGATTATATATTAGACTACTAAGGATATGTTAAACTTGTTGGGTATGATAGTGTAATTTTGGTTATAGTGGAGAATCCCTTTTTATAAAAAGAGAAACATACTGAAATATTTAGGAGTCAAAAGTTAGGATATTTGCCAGTTATTTTCACCTAAGGGAAAATAAACCCAGACCTAATATATAAATACATATATAAGAATGTAAGTATTTTTGCAAATGTGATGAATAGATTCATGTTCATTGTCTTACTTTTCCATACATTTCAAGTTTTCCATAAGTTTAAAGTTTTCCACATAAAAGTTTGTGGAGGTGGAGGGTGGAGTGGACATCAGAAACTCCACCCAGTCTCATAGGAAAGACCCTTGGTATTTGCTGGGCTATCCTGAAGATTCCAGGGAACCTGTAAGTGGTTTCCCTGTGGTGCCCAGTGTATGTATTAGAGATACTCTGAGCTGGTCTTCACTCCACTGGGTAAGATAAAAAGGTGGCATCTTAGTCCATTTGTGCTGCTGTAACAGAATACTGGAGACTGAGCTATGTATGATGAACAGAAATGTATTGGCTTAAAGATCGGGAGGCCGGAAAGTCCAAGATCATGGTGACATCTGTTGCCGGCCTTCTTGTTGTGTTATTGCAGAAAGACAAGAAATAAACAGGGGTTATAACATTAGTCCCACCCATGAGAGTGAAGTCACAACAGCAACAAAATTTCTCTTTTTTCTCCTGTGATTGATAAATGGTGGGGTACAGCATCTGCATTTTCCATTGTGCAACTATTAAATCAGTTTTGGTTATACTTTCATCAACTAACAAAGTTTATGGAAATGTATGATTAATATGTAGTAAAAGTCGTATGTATTTATGGGTTATATCCCCCTATTTTCCCTTATACTCATGAACAGCATGTTGTTTTGGAGGGAGCAAACACCCAAACCATAGCAGGTAGTTTAGAGAGGCAGACAGATGGGATTCAAATTACGCTATCCCTTCCTGGTTGTGTAATTGTGGGCAAGTTACAAAACTTTTCTCTTATTTTTATCATTTATAAAATGTGAGCGATCAGGTGCACACCTGTAGTCCCAGCAACTGAGAAGACTGAGGCCAGAGGCAGTCTGTATAACTTAGCAAGATTCTGACTCAATAAAAAAAAATTGTTGTTGTTGTTAGGTGCCGTCGAGTCGGTATCCGACTCATAGCGACCCTCATAGGGTTTTCAATGGCTGACTGTTTCCAGATTGCCTTGGGAGTGGATTGCCAGTCCCTTCTCCCATTTTTGTGGTGCTGGGAATTGAACTCAGTACCTCAGGGAATTGAACTCAGTACCTCAGAGATTGCAGCGCAGCTCTCTACCAACTGAGCTAAATAAAAAAAAATAGACTCAATAAAAAAATAGACTCAAAATAGACTAAAAAAAGTAGACTCAATAAAAAATAATAAAAGATGGGCTGAGGGTGCAGCTGAGGGTGCAGCAAAGCACTTGGAAAGTGTGTGGAAGGCCCTGCGTTCAAACCCCAAGTACCACAAAAAAAGGTGAAGGGAGATCATGCCTACTCAGTAGAATTGCTGTAAAATAATAGTACTCCCCTTGACTTCCTCTCACTGTCCCACTTCCCACACTGCTGTTCATTCATTCATTCATTAACCAAGACAAGGGATATAAATAAGAATAAAGTTACTCCAGGGAACTCAGGATCCAATGGGAGGAACCCAGTGTGACCAATGCTGAAAGGTAAGTGCTGGGCGCTGTGGGGCAAGGAGCTGCCCCAGAAGGTTTCGTGCTTGGGCTGAGGCTGCAGTTGTGAGTTTGGTGGTCTGCACAGGTGGAGAAAGGAGGAAATTGCCCTGCTGTGAGGACCCTCAAGGGCAAAAGTAGTGGGTAGTGCCAGTGCCCAGCATGTGGCTGGACCCTGAGGAAAAGAGCAGGCACAGTGGGCGGGGCCATGTCCAAGATATTTATTACAAGCCTAGCAGCCCTTGATGCTTAGTTCAGAAAATAGTCAGTGGAGACCAACTATAATGAGTGGAGCGCAGCTATTTTATATTGGTCAGGAGAGAAATCACTTTAATTGATAAATAAATAGAATAATATAAATAATAAATAATATAAACATAAATAATAAATATAAAATAAAATATAAAATAAATAAATATAAATATAATATAAATAATATAAAGTATAAATAATATAAATAATAAATAAGTAAGTAAATAAATAAATAAATATTGACTTTTCCTCCAGCCTTCTTTCCAGAAGAGGAGAAAGCCTGGGTGGGGGGCTGCTTCTGAGAAGGCAGGTACTGATTACAAAGAGTAAAGCTTGTCTGCTACCTTTTGTCACCATCTTATCCAGTCTCTGTCCCTAAGTATTTAAAGCCTCCACCCACTACCCAGACTCAGAGGCTACTGTGGTTTTTGTTTGTTGTTTTTGTTTTTAAAAATCACTTATATTTGTCTTTGTGAGATAGGGTCTCACTACTTAAACTGGACTGGCTTGGAAATTGATATGTAGCCCAGGCTGACCTCTGCAAACTTGCAACCCCTCTTCCCCAGCTTCACCAGTGCTGGCATTACAAGCATGCTCCACTGAGATTTTAAATTAATTATTACTTTAATTGTTCAAATGTATATAGTATGATAATGCAATACATGTATAATACAATGAAATAAGCATAGTTCGCATCTCCATGCCCTGAAGGGGATTTGTTTTGTTTTGTTTGCAGTACTTGGGGGTTGAACCCAGGGCCTCTCACCAACTTTGCAAGTGCTCTACCACTAGGTTGCACCCCCAGCCCATTTCTATTTCTTTTATTTGGAGACAGGGACTTGATAAATTATTCAGGCTGCCCGTGACCTTGAACTCCCGATCCTCCTGCCTCAGCCTCACAAGTTGCTGGATTAGAGGCATGTGCCACTGGGCTAGGCTGTTGTTGTTCTTGTTGTTTTTAAGTGTTAGGAATAGAACCCAGGGCTTCGCCCATGATAGGGAAGACCATTGAGCCAAATCTCCAGGACCTCCTGAGCTGTAGAACACAATCTTATAACTCTACCTGTGTTTGGGTACTGGTTATCCAACCTTCCTCTATTTCCTCTTCTCTGAGAATGTAGTTTTCTGAATCACACATTTCTATAATGTGTTAACTTTCCTTTTGGCCTCAAGTGTAAATATCTTTTGTAATCACTGGATGGTGGGGTGGACTAAGAGAGAATCCCCAACCACCCACTTCTCACACCAATGTAGACTGATCTTCCCAGGACCTAATTCCTCCTGCACTGGCCCAACTGTCACCCATGCTGTCTCTAACACTCTCCTCTGTCCCTCTCCCCATTTCTAGATTGCCAGAAAGCAAGAAGGGGCCACAGAAAGCATCACAGTGGCCTGACCTCAAGTCCTTGCTTGGGGTAGTCCAGAGGACCCCAACCTGTGCCGGCCCAGGCCTGACCCCTCTGGGGTCCATGCCCCTGCAGGCACCTCACTCTGCCTTGGCCCTTGGGCAGGGCAGCCAGAGAACCTTATTCCCCACCGGCTATGCACATGCAGAAGGAAGCTTCAAGCCTCATTCCAAATCATTTTTCTAAGAACAAAAACTATGTGCAAATGAATATTTCCATCTTTATTTCAAATTCTAGGTTTCAACTGCAATATTAATGCTACTCCACAGTGTAATTTACTTGTAATAATATATCATTATTTCTATTTTACAGTTCTCTTCTTAAAGTAGTAAAGCAAATGTTTAAAACAGCACAAATCCGCAGCCCCACAATTCTCCATTCAGGCTCAGAATTTGTGCTCTCCTTTCAGAATTGCACATAATTGAAAACAATGAAAACCCCCCATGTGCTAAATGCACTAGTCATTAAAGCAATTTTTTTTAAACTTTGGAATAAAAGCCCGTTCTTGTGGTTGTGGTTATTATTTTATTTATTTATTTATTTATTTATTTTTAGAAACCCCAAACAGGCTTGCTTTCTGTTCCCAGACTGACATCTGCTGGGGACGTGGGGCTGACGGGTTTCGGAGGCGGGCCCGCAGCCGGCTGCCACTCCGAGCGTCCTGGGGGTGCGGCAGAACCAGCGGAGCTGGGGCCCAGCCGGGGCCGGGCCTGCAGATCTCGGCGGCGCTCTCCCTTCCGTCGGGATCCGGGCTCAGCAATACCCGGAGTCCCTCACTTTCTCTCTAGCATCCAGCAGCTGAATTAAGTCCCCCGAATTGCGCTGTCTTGGCCCAGGATTCCAGTGTTGGTGGCTCGGCAAAGAACTGGCGCGCAGGTGAGGGGAAAAGTAGACGCGCGGCAGGGTGGGACGCGGGTCCTGCCTCCCCCATCACTCCTCAGTGCAACCAGGCCTCGCCCTCGGAGGGGCAAGCGCTGTTTCCTTGCTTTCTCCAGGATGTCTCCGCGGGCATTTTTTTTTTTTTTTTCCTCTCTCTCTTTTCTTCTCTCTTCTTTCTTTTGTTTTCCTGATTTCTATCCTTCGCTTTGAGAGAAGAGCTCCCTACTTAGGTAGCTATGAGCATCAGGTCTTTTAATGGAGGGTCTTCGCCTATCGGTGAAAGTTCCCAATTCCAGTGTCTTCACGGTTAATGACCAGGAGCCAAGCTTCCTTTTCCACCTAGAATGAGGTAGAAGAGGACCCCTCTGCCTACTTGGCGGTCTGTAGGAAGCCTGCCCTTCCCTTCACAGTCCCGCCTCCTACAGATGAAACACTATTGTCAGTGCTTCTCTGCTATTCATAGGGTTTTCAATGGCTGATTGTGTTTAGGGGGGAGTGGGTTGCCAGGTCCTTCTCCCAAGCCTACAGCACCTGGTGTTCCCAGGTGGTCTCCCATCCGAGTACTAACCAGGCCCGACCCTGCTTGGGCTGGGATTTAGCTCAGTTGGTAGAACACTGCACTGCAGTTTGTGAGGTCCCAAGTTCCATTCCCAGCCCGGCAAAAAAGGGAGAAGGGCCTGGCAATCCACTCCCAAGGCAATCCTGAAACAGTCAGCCATTGAAAACCCTATGAGGGTCGCTATGAGTCAGATACTGACTCAACGGCACCTAACAACAACCCTACTTAGCTTCTGAGATCTGATGGGATCCAACACCACAGTGGTAGGGCTGCAGCCTTAGTAATAATAGTTACTAGTTATTGAATTCATGCACTGTTTTAACTGCTTTACATGTGAGTTCCTTTAATCCTCACAGCAAGCCTGACAGGTAGGAGATATTAAGATCCCCATGTAACATACAAAGAAACCAAGGCCAGGGAGGATAAGTTCCTTTCGCCAGGACATGTAGGCAAGAACAGCCCGGATTTCTTCCTCCTTCCCTCTGACTCCCAACTATAGAGTCACCAGGGCAGTGCCTGGTATCACAAAGTTACCAGGAGAATGAAATGCCAAAGCTTAGCCAAACACCCTGGGGGTGCTGAGGGCTAAGCCTCATTCCTCACCGGCCCAACCACATTGTTCCCACATTCAGCAGGTCCTTACTGGTGGAGAGCTCAGCAAGGGGCCACAAGCCACCATTCTCTGCTGCTCTTCTCTCTTCTCACCTCTTTCCTGGAATCTTCCTGCTCAGCTGGAGCCCTGGGGCTGCCCATGCTGCCTCCTACCATAATCAGGATTTTTGATCTGGGCCTCTCCCTTTGAGCTCAGCAGAAAAAGATGTGCCCATCTCACATTTGTCTTTCATCTAGCACCCTGCACAGGGGCTGAACATGAGAAGAATAAACGACAAAGTGGATGAATGGATGGATGGATGGATGAATGGAAAGACTAACAAGGAATCGACATATTTTTGTCCTTAGAATTTCTGACACATTTGACATACCATGACTAACCGAGAGTGAAAACTAACATTTTCCAGATAACATGCTTCTAACCAGATGTTCAGAGACTGAACAAAAAAGGAAAGGAAAAAAAAAATTAAAAAACCAAAAACCAAAAAACAAAACCCTTCACTCTGCATTGCATTCCATGTTTCTAGTAAGACAATGTGGTAGTCACACTCAACCTTTGTGATCTTCACTTGAAATTGATAGGCTGGAAACAGAACACTTGGCATTCATGATAAAGTTAAAACCATGTTAACTGGCATAGAAGAAACGTGGTCTAATAACATGTCTAAGGGATTTCCACGAGAGCAAACAGCAGGAGTGGGTGAGCAGGTGGTTCAAGGTTCCAAGCCACAGAAGTCCAGATATGATGGCTGACACCTATCAGCACTGGGAAAATGGCTCCTTGTGGAGAAACTACATAGATGATCAAGTAATGATCCCAGGTTGCAAGACTTTACTGTCAGCCCTTGGTATCCGTGAGTTCTACATCCAAGGATTCAGCCAACTGCAGATTGAAGACATTTACAGGAAAAATTGCTTCTGTACTAAACATGTACAAACTTTTTTGTGTGTTTATTCACTCACAAAAACAGTATAAACAATGATTTATATAGCCTTTCCATAGTATTAGATATTAATAATAATCTACAGATGATATAAAGTATATGTGAGGATGAGTCTAGGTTGTATGCAAACACTACACCATTTTATAGAAGGGACTCGAACATCCACAGAGTTTGGTGTCACCAGGCTCCTGGAACAAATCCCAGCAGATACAGAGGGACGATATGTCAGTGATTATAAAAGGACGAAACATCTTCAACATTCACTTCTTCTTTTTCCACTCTTACATTCAGCAATAGAAAGATAATATATCATTAATGAGTGCAGCTTTTAGAGGTAAAAATGTCTAAGTGTAGAATAAGAGGAAATTATTTTTCTGGAGAGTGCAGACCAGCCAGAGAGTACAGAGCAGCCCGGGAGTCTTGGGATAGCACCCTTGGGCAATGCTATTTAATTTATAAGCTATTTATCTCCTTGTCTACAGTTAGGACCTGGTAACTTGTTGATCTTAAGGAGGCTCTGAGATCTGTTACTATAGTTGCCACCAATGTAAATGCTACACTATATAAAAGAAACTATTTAGAAATGGCTATTAAGTCCTATCTACTTAACTGGTTTTGAATTTATTTTAGACTGGTACAGCCTAAATATGTAATTAATGCATTGTTATGTAATTAATTTAAATTATGTAATTATGTAATTAAGTATGTAGCCTGTAGCGGTAGCCCTGTGGCATCTGATCCCGTCAGATCTCGGAAGCTAAGCAGGGTTGGGCCTGGTTAGTACCTGGATGGGAGACTGCCTGGGAACACCAGAAGCTGCAGGCTTAGGAGAAGGACCTGGCAAACCCCTCCCAAAAATCAATCTGCCATTGAAAACTGTATAAAAAACAGCAGAGAATCACTGACAATAGTGTTTCCCCTGTTGTACAGAGGGTCGCTATGAGTCGGATACCGACTCGACGGCACCTAACAACAACAACAACAACAACAATTAAGTATGTGGTTAATTTATTAATTTATTAATACTAAATTATGTAATTAATTTATTTTAGACTGGTATAGTCTTCATATTCTGGTCTCACTTTGAATCAATGCATTCATGTTTTGATGGATTTTAAGATGCCTTCAGAGCCTTATACCTCACAGTAGGGAGAAGAATCCTTTCAAAAGAACTATGGGCCACTCAGAAAGCAGCACTTTGTAGAAAAGCAAGTACACTGTGTGGAGAAAGATGCAGTGTTGTTTAAAAAGTGTTCAAAAAGCCACCAAGAACAGCAGCCTGTGTCCCACAGTACTCAGCCCTCAGGACTGAGCCCCCCAGGCCTACCAGGATTCCCGGGCTGCGTAGCCCCTTTCGTTCCCATCCTAACTAGAGTGGACAAAAGTCTGCAGTGACACAGCCCCCAACTGTGGATCCCCCTGTCACCAGACTGAGTGCTGAGGTCATCCATGGGCAGCTCCTTGGCACCCAGCTGGTTTCTCAAATAGGTCATGGAGAAGCCAGTTGCAGAATTTCCCTGGACTGTACCCTGAACAACTGGCCCAAAGTCACCTATGCGTGATGAGGCGAAAGGTGTTTTCGGCCCCACACCTCTTCCCTCCATCTCACCTTCCTCCTCCATTCAGGCAGACAGGGGCCAGGTTCATTATCAGGGGACGCTCCTGCTGGGAGAGGAAACAAAACAACCTGTGCTCTGGCTTCTCTTCTTCAAAACCAAAGTCCTCAGGAAAAGTCAGCTGACTTTCAAGCAAACAGCGGATGAATGCAGAGGGATTTACCCCTGCCTGGAAAAAGATGTTGAGAAGAAAGGAGGCCGGGCGAGGGGCAGGTCAGGCAGAGGAGAGAAAGGGAAGCAGCAGGGAAAAGGAGGGAGCCAGCGGCCCCCTGGGGTTCTGCAAAGCCCCTGGCTGCCTTCCAGGCATCCAAGAGGTGGCAGCCAGGTGGTCCACTAGGGCACCTAGACCCTAGGGGGCTTGCAGCAGTAAGGCCAAACCAGTGAAACAGGCCAGAGAAGACACCCGAAGCAGTGCAGACTGGATGTGGAGGGAGAACATCCACCTAAAGCCTGGATGTCTCCCAGATAGCAAGCCAGGTCCTCAGATCCGGCAGGGCCATGCAGACATGGATTTAGGACATCTGAGCTGTGCCTGGGTAGTCCCAGATTGAGAACAAGATGGCAACCCTGGAATGTTGGCACTACCCTGGGGTGGACTGGGTAAGATGATTCCAGAAAGGACAGAGGTTATGGTAACTTCCCCCATTAATCTGGAAGAAAGGAACTCAGCATCAGAAATTACATAGCTTCTTGTACACTTGAGTCTGTGGACTAAGAATTATAATACTCATGTCTTATAGTTGGGAAATGGTTGCTTCATAAAGTTAGACAAATTTCCTTATTGTAAGACTTCTCAAGAATTTTAATATGGAAAAATATTACATTCTGGATCTCAGAGAAAGAGATTCAACAGACCACTTGTGTGCTGGTAAATGATTAATTACCAACTCAGGGATTAAATCAGGGATTAAAGACCCTGAGTTACACATGGCTAGTTTCTGTGCAGTAAATCTGAAGGTTATCTTGGCTGCAGAGCTCATTTTGGGACTGGCTGAGACCTTTATCATTCTACCAACGCCTGTGCAGAATCTCAGTTCCTATACTCCCTCACAAATGGTGGGATCCACAGCGCTCTCCACAATGAGCTCAGCATGCAGAAGTTTGCCTTGGAGATGTCTCTGGCACTTGACCTAAGGCCTGTCTTCTTACACGCTGCCATCAGTCCTAAGTAAAGAGCCACCGCTGGCCTCCAACTGATGATCCTCCTGCCTTTGCCTCCAGAGTGCTATGATTAGAGGCATGTACCACCATTCCTGGCTAGTTGGGTTCCTTTAAGTGATTATGCCTATGCCAAGAACTATGATCTATACAGCAACCATAAAGAATGAAGAAAAGGCAGAGTCTTTGTGGTAAGCTGGCTTCCCTCTAAGATGGCCCCGAATGATTCCTGTGTGCTGATGTTCCTGCCTGCAGAGAGCTGATCTATCTGACCAGTAGGGTACTTGAAAATGACAGCCTATGACTTTGAAGCCTACATCATGAAAAACATTATGACTTTTGCCTTGCTCTTCCTTGGACCATTCACTCTGGGGAAAGCTGGACAGTGTGTCAGGAGGCCTCCTGAGTAGCTCTGTGGGGAGCTCTATGAGTCCATGTGACCAGAAGCTAAGCAGCCTCAGTCCACCAGCTGTGGCAATGAGCTTGGTTGGAAGCAGAGTCTCCAGCTCCAGTCCAGTTCCTCGATGGTGGCAGCACAGCTGAGCTGGAATTTCTAGTTCAGAGAAATTATGCTATATAATAAATGTTATTAGTTTTAAGATGCTAAATCTGGGAGTAATTTGTTATGCTGCACAATATAACTAATACAGAACTTAAACTGTAAGAGCTTTATAACTCACCAGGAGAGAAAAAAATAAATAAATATGGATGTAGAAAAATATGCAAAAGAAACCAATATGTATGTAGTCATAAACTGACTGTTACAAGTTCTTAGAAGTGGAGTAGGGGAAGGAGGGAGAAGGTTGTAGAGTTAAAAAAACAAGGAGCCCATTTTCGAAGGTTTCAAGAGATAATTTTGGAAGAAAAGGAAGTTTGAAGAAAGGCAGAATGACATCTTGGGGTTCTCTCCTTTTTCTAGTCAAATACCTGAGGAGTTGCTGCAAATGTTCTTTGCAAAATATGAAATTTACTTGAAAATCAAGAATATATCTTTCAAGTCAGGCATGGTGACACACTCCTGTAGTCCTAGCTACTCAGGAGGTTGAGGGAGGAGGATTGCTTGCATTCAGGAGTTTGAGATCAACCTAAGCAACATAGTGAGAACTCCATGCCAAGAAAAAAAATGTATATATAGAAAAATGGATAAGTCAACTTGTTTTTAGTAATTTAGCTGATTTTTAAAAAGTACAAAAATTTGCTAATATCCCAAAGTGGTTTGCCAGTCTGCATTCTGTCACCATTTATCTGAGTTGAGGAACAACAGGATATCTACTTATTTGTTTTTTTATTAGGTGCCGTTGACTTGGATCTGACTCATAGTAACACTATGTACAACAGAATGAAACACTACCCAACACTGTGCCATGCCCATGATATTTTTATGTTTGAGCCCATTGTTGTAGCCACTATGTTTCTTTTCATTTTGAGTCATACTGCATCAGCAAAAGAGGTCCCAGGGGCTGGTTTAAATCAAAGAATAAGGATATTCAGGGTTTTTTTGTTTGTTTGTTTGCTTGTTTTGTTTTCTTTTTGGCAGGGGAGGGAGGTTCCATTCTGGAGAAATAGAAATAAGCTGAAATAAAGGGAATGACTTCTTATTTAGTTGAAAGGAATAAATAAACAGAAGCTCCTAAATCAACCAGAGAAAATTAGTACCTCTTCCCAGTCTTCATTGTTTTTCATTTTGCTTTGCTTTGTCTTTTTTTGTTGTTGTTTAAAATCATAGAAGTCATGACAGTATGAAAATACTGGCTGGAGAAGTATCTTGGCATCTCTTCATTATGCGTGATTCTCATTCAAGATACCAGTTTCAGATGGCATGGGGAAATTTGTTTAAATGAAATAGAAAATTAAAGTACGTGAATAAGCAGCTTTTAAAAAAAGTATATAGATATAAATTAAATATATAAATACGTAAAAACATTAGTCAATCTCACCAATAGTGATACAAATGCAAACTAAACTTCAAGGATATTGAATTTTTAAGAGCCTTTCCGATTGGTAAAGACTGTTGTTGACTAAAAGTTTGATAATGCTCAGTAGTTGGGAGGGAGGGGAATCAGGCGTATCATAGGCAAAGGTTAGGAATGTAAATTGGCACAACCATTTTAGGCAATTTGATAATACCTAGCAATATGTTAAATGCCCATACCCTGTGTCTCAGCAATTTCACTCTTAGGAGTTTATCCTAGGTGTGAATGTATAAGTACAAGGACAAGAATATTCATTGCAGCCTTGTCAGAAATAGAAAAATGAGAAATCTCAAATTATACAATAGAAGGCTGGCTAAATAGACAAATGATAGCAAACACAAGTTGTGCTTGCTTATTATCCATGTATGTGAAATGATGTGATCTCCCAAGAGCCCTTAGACTTGATTTCTTGTCTTATGATGAGACAGTCAGACAAACAAATCCATTCAGCCATCAAAAAGCTCAGGGTAGGTCCAGATTCACTCACGCAAAGAATACTCATGAAAAGAAGTAATAAAAGGAAATTTCAGGGGAGGCTGTAGAGCATAGGCTCATTTACGATTTTAAAACAATCTTACATAATAGGAAGTGCATGTATAAGTTTATATTTATGCAGAAAGTGTCTTATATGATAAATCAAAAAGAAACAGTTAATAGGGGAGTCTTCTGGAGTGAGCCATGGAAGGAAGGAGAACATCCTATGTTTTGCTTAATGCTGTTTTCTTCTTTTTTTTTCCTTTTTTTTCAGTATTTGGGGTTGAACCCAGGGCCTCATACTAGACAAGTGCTCCACCACTGAGCTCCACCTGCAACCTCCTTTTAATTTTTGAGACAGTCTTGCTAAATTGCATAGGCTGCCTCTGGCCATGAATTTGTCATCCTCCTGCCTCAGTTTCCTGGGTGGCTGGGATTACAGATGGGCCACAGTGCTGGACTCTTTGTTTACTTTTTTATTTTTTAAAAAATAATGCAAGAGTTAGTCAAACTGCAAAGGTTGAGGTCAAAATCTCTAAGCTTTCTTTCACTTCTGACATCAACCATGTGTTTGGGGAGGAGGAGGTTAGATTTTTCATCCATGTGACCAAATACCTGATGGAAACAACTCAAGGGAGGAAAGATTTAGTTTGGCTCGCAGTTTCAAAGGGTTTGGTGCATGCCTGCTTGGCCCCATGCTCTTGAACAGAACATCATGGCAGCAGGAACATGTGTGCATGAGGAGGCTGTTCACCTTATGGTGGGCAGGAAGCAGAGAGAAATAGGAAGGGACCAGGGACCTTCCAAGGCATTCCCCTGGTGACTAACTTCCTCCAGCTGGGCCCCACCCCCAAAATTTCCAGAACCTCTCCAAATAGCACCACCACTGGGACCAAGCACTTAACACATGAGCCTGTGGGGGACCTTTCATATTCAAACCATAACAGAGGGGTTCCCAGAGCTACCCTAAGTTTGGATACTTTGCTAGAAGGACACACAGAGCACACTGAAAGGTATTATACACATGGTTCTGGTTTGATACAGGGAAAGGAGACAGATTAAATTTCAGCCAAAAGAAGAAGTGTTGTTATGGTTTGGACCTAAATTATTCCCCAAAGGTCATATTGCTTGGTCCTCACCTGTTGGTATTGTTCTGAGAAGTTGTAGAACTTTGGGAGGCAGGCTTTTGGTGGAAGTAGCTCCCTGGGGGTGGGCCTTTGGAGGTTTTTACTCTGGACCTGGTTTCTCTCTGTTCCTAGTCTTCTATACCATGAGGCTGTCTGACACAGGCCCTGCTGCCACCACCACCATACCTGCCCTGCTGCCATTGTGGACTGATTCTCTAACCATGTGCTCCCAATAAGTAAGTCTCTTTGCCCATAAGTTTGTTTGGGTTGGTTTTTC
Source organism: Pedetes capensis (assembly GCA_007922755.1). Taxonomy (NCBI): domain Eukaryota; kingdom Metazoa; phylum Chordata; class Mammalia; order Rodentia; family Pedetidae; genus Pedetes; species Pedetes capensis. Next base: position 41,835 of record VMDO01008601.1, read on the forward strand.
TGCATAGGGATGACAGCTGACTAATACAGAAAATTGTTACTGGAGAGTGGGGTCATTGCTGTGCAGAAACCTAACCCTATGGTTCCTAGGCCTTTGGAACTTGCTTGTGGGAAGAACTTTGGGAGGGTTTGGAGATGCAGGAGAGAAAAGTCCTGGAAGGCTTGAGGGGTGGTTCTAGTGAAAGTAAGGAAGACTAGGAGTCAATGCTGATAGAAATGCTGATGGGGCTCACCGTGTTTCAGAGATAAATGAAGACTCTATTGGACATGGGTCTAGAGTCAATCCGTGTTATATTCTAGCAAAGAGACTGTCTGTCCTTTGTTTATGTCCTGGAGATTTGAATGAGGCTGACTTTAAAAGTTATGAACTAATTAACTTGGTAGAGAAAGTATGAGGGCAGCAAGATATAGGAGACATGTCTTGGTTACCGTTTGCTGTGTTCAGCAAGATTTATGGAAAAACAGAGAAAATGGCAGAATAGGAAGATCTGGAAAATATGCAGTGTAAGGGGGCAAAATGCTGCAGTGTGTCTAAGGTTCCTACAGATAGGGCTGGTTCAGGCCCGGAGTCCTTAACTGTTAAAGAGATAAGCCACAGTGAAGGGAAACCTGGACCTTTTTGCTGGGACAAAAGAAATTCCTTTGGGGCCCAGAAGGAGTTCACCAGATGCCTCCCATCTAAGGCCCTGGGGTATGAAAAAGGAGCATCTGAAAAGCCGTTTTCCAAATTCAAAAAGGGAGTGTTTGAAAAGCAAGTGTCATCTAGAAGCCATGGTTTCTTGGTCTGGGCATATACAGGTTGTCTCTGCAGCCATGGTGCAAAAGGGCCCAGCTACCTTTGGCAACATCAATGTATTGCTGATTTTGCAGGCATGCAGAAGGCAAGAGTTAAGGGGTTATGGAGGCTCCCACTAAGGTTCCAGAAGAGAGCCTGTGAGGCCAGGCAATGTGCATAAGGGTGAGGTGCCCTGGGTAGAGCCCCTGAGGGGCTGATACATGAAGCTTTGAGGATAAAGCCTAAGCAGGATGTTGGAGATGCCAGCACCATGAAATGTCTGCCGAGGGAAGCTGCCGATGAAAAGCGAGGCCAGCTCAGGAGGACTTTTTGTACTGCAAATGAGAAGGCCAGAAAAATGGAGCCAGGCAAGCCTGGATGATGCCAGTTGCCAGATGTCACATGTATCACATGTCAGATTTGACCCAACAAATTTTGGGTGTCCAGCAGGATATGAGTCTGGCTACAGACTGATCTTTCCTTTCTGTGCCCCCATTCCTCTCTTTTGAAATAGGAATGTTTCCTCTGTGCTATTATATGTTGGAAGTGTGTAACCTGTTTTTTGTTTTGTTTTGCTAAGTTTGCCTGGACTTGGACTTTTCAGCATGTTTGAGACTGATAAGACTTGGGGACTCTTAAAGTTAGATTAAATGCATTTTGTGTTATGAGGTGGCCATGGATTTTGGGGGCCAGAAGCAGAGTGTCATGGTTTGAATATAGGGGTCCCCCACAGGTCATGTGCTTTAACCTTGGGTCTTTACCTGGAGGTGCTATCCTGGGAGATTGTAGAACTTTGGGAGGTGGGTTTAGGTTGGTGGAAGTAGCTCCTTGGGGGTGGTCATTAAAAGTTTTACCCCAGAACTGTAGCCTAGGTGTCTTTCAGTTCTTGGTCTGTCATGCACTGAGGCTGTCTGACACGGGCCCTGATGCCACGACCTTCATACCTGCTTTGCCACCATTGTGGACTAATTCTTTAATTGTGAGCTCTCAATGAGCCTCTTCCTTAAAATTTTATTTGAATTGTTTTTTGTGCTACAGCGACAACAGCTGGTTAATACAGATACATAGGCCAGAGCACAAGGGGATTCCAAGCATGAAGCTTCTGCTCTCCTCTCTTGTGCAGTCCAGACACATTACCTCCCGGAATCGATGGATGACAAGGGAAGCTCACTCTCGTTTGTTTCAGTGTCCGGATTTTTGCTGGAGTTTCATTATGTAGGCATGTTTGATTGAATGCCAAATGGCTGATCTCATTCTGCAAGTCAACTGATACTATATGACCCACCCTACATCACATGGCTGGGGGTTTCTGGCATGGTCAGTCTCCACCCTAAGACTCCATTTGGTCATCCCCTGTTTGTATAGACAAAGACACTTCTATCAGGTACAACGTGGATTAATTCCAGAAGTTGAAGACAAATGTCAGGACTCTTTGAGGAAGATCAAATTTTTTACTACACACTATTATAATTAAAATGGGAGAAGGGCCTGGCAATCCACTCCCAAGTCAATCCTGAAACAATCAGCCATTGAAAACCCTATGAGGGTCGCTATGAGTCGGATACTGACTCGACGGCACCTAACAACAACAACAATTTTAATTAAAACCTGCAATAGCTATGTGATTGTTTTCCCATGTGCTCTGTGGCACATGGTATAGTTTATAAGTTGTATTTTTATATAAGAGGATGGATCTGGACTGAGATTCTCTGATCATAGGGACTTTCCTTTTAACTGTATTTTCTTCTGTTCTGTTTTGTCTATTTGCTATCCTTTAGCCATAAGGCCAAACTAACAGCCAAAATTATTTATGTCTCCCTTGCAACTCAATTTTCATGAGCACACAAAAATGATCTTATCAGCCCTCCATCCATGCATGAGTCCTCCCAGCCAACTCCTTATCTCACGCTCACATACCCGCCGATATTTCTCCTGCCCTAAGTCATCCAGGACCAGGTACCAGACAACGAGGGGCCAGTCCCACAGTCCAGAGCCCGCTTTAATTATTCAAACTAGATGATCGTAAGCTGTTTCCACTGCCCTGCATTTCCTGCAGAAACCACAATAAAGTCCCTGGCCTGGGCTTTCTCTCCTTTCTGCCTCCTGACCGAACCTGGTGCTTCTTCATGGGGCCCTGCACGGTGAGGTATATCCCCTTCTTTGGGAAACGTAAATGATAAATTCATCTTTCCATAGCATTAGCCTCTCCATGACAATCACTTCCAGAAGTTACCAGTGGAATCTCACAGGTAGAACTGAGACACCTTCGAACCTCCTCCCCCAGAGGCCTAGGTTTCTGGAGGCCAATAGTCCTTCCTGTCTGGTCCAGATCATCCATGTTTACTAAATTTAATGAACAAGTTTTATACCAACAGTTTTTGTTCTGGTGATACAAAAGCTGTTTTTCATCTTACTTGCTGCAGCCAGTGTTCCACATAGAATTTTTAAAAATAAGCTCAATAAACTACTCACAGAAATGCTCATTCACCTCCAGAGCCACGCCGACTGAGTCCACTGGAAGGACTTCTGCCCCCACTTGGTGAGTGTTCTTTTGTCCCCTCCCCTCTGCCCTTCTAGCCTCCCCACACTCCACCTGTAATTCATTTAACTAAGCAAATAAGCTGTATCTATTGCGAGTAACTAACTCCACCTGAAAAACCCAAAACCAGCCAGGACTGGTGGGGCATGCCTGTAATCCTAGCACCTGGGAAGCAGAGACCGGAGGGTGGCCACAAGTTCAAGGCCAGCCTGGGCTATGTAGTGAGGCCAAGCCACTAGCTGGGCTATATCGTGAGACCCTGTCTCAAACAAATAAAAACCTAAAACCCAGACAGAAGGAAAAGTTGTGCTTGTTTTGTCTTGCCATATGGTTTATTTTAGTCTCTGAGCAAGTGCTAGATTATGATTATTCTGGTTTATTACAAAATACCAGGGATTTCTTGGAGTGGATTTCAACTTAAATACCTTAGGTATACTCTCAGGCAAAGATATGAAAAACAAAACCCTGGTACATGGAGGATGTACATTTGGCAGTTGATTCTATAAATCTCCATGGTGCTGCTCTCTGTTACCCTGACCCAGCAGTCCCCAAAGTGAAGTTCAGTGTTTTTAGGGACTTGTGGTATCAGGATATAAATGGGTTAGAAAAGAGAAAAAGTGATACAAATATTAAATACGGAACAAATTTAAGCTTCTAGTGATAAAAATGGGTAAAGTGCCAAAGTTGTGGACAAAAAAGTTAACAAATGCCAACCATAAAGAATGAGGAATATTTGGGGTTTTAATAATACAGGTGAGCTTTTACAGCAATTTAAAAAAATCGCTGCCTCAGGCAATAGTAGAAGCTATTAACGGTGGGTTTCCAATAATCCCCAAAGGTTGATCCAATTAAGAACTAAAATTCTGAACCAGAAAGTTTAAAAAAACACTTCAAAGAAGAACACTCTAAAATGCCTATTCAGGAATATTGACATTCTCTTTTCTATGGATTAGTTATTAAACATCATTTTATTTATAATATTCCACTTAGTCAAAGTACACAAGAAAATCAGAAGAATTAAAACACTCTTCTTTTATACTACTCTTGGATATTTAACAGCATTTAACAAGCTATTAAGGAACCAGGGCTTAAAAGCCAAGTAGCCGATGGGGAAATGTTTTCGCTGAGCGGGATGAAGCGTGTTAGTTATAAAAGCTCTTGAGCAGATAAAGTTCTGTGAAGTCAGGTGTATCCGGGGGCTTTCAGCTGAAAGAAACAGAATATTCACCTAAAAGGGGCTTCAATAATGAGGGCATTTAATTCTTACACAAACAAGAAGTCTGCTGGGGTCGCTCCAGATCAGGTACTAACAGTCTGGGAGCTGCTTCTCAGGGCTGGGCTTCCCCTTCCATAACTCCAAATATAGTTCTTCACTAAATGCTTCGCCTTTCTTGTCCTTCCCACGGTGCAGGGGATGGAACCCAGGGCCTTGCACATGTGAGGCAAGCTCTCTACCACACCTCTAGCTCCACCCATCTATTTTTAAACAAAAGCAGACATGATGTCCAGATGATCCTGGGATCCACCCCAACTCCTCACAGCAGGAGGAATATAGACTGGATATCTCTACCTATCTCTATCTGGGAGGAAAAATTCCCCCAAAGCTCTGCCAAGCCCCCTCCCCAGACCTCATTTTTCAAAGGCCAGAGCTGGCTCACCTGCCTAGCCCTGCCACTGCCAGAGGAGAAGCTGGATATCATGATGACTTCAGACCAGGAGTGATTCATTTCCTGGAGCTGGGCACACTTACTCACTATCAAATAAATTGAGATCTTGTTAGCAAGGAAAAGTGGGGGAGGGTGTGTATGTGAGATGCTTTTGGGTAATCAATCAGCAGCATTTGGCCCTAATGCCTGAGTTGTTAGTTCCTATTCAAAGGGTATATAATGAGGAAACCACTCTTTCATTTCTTTTATTATTTAAACCGTATAAAGACCTCAGTCAAAGCAGATATCATCTGGGGTTTTGTAAGAGTTAACCACAGGGTAGCTTCCTTTCTCAGAAATAAAACACACTTGCCTATAAGCCCAGCTATTCGGGGAGAGGAGGTAGGAGGGTCATTGGTTCAAGGCCAGAGAAGCTTGTGCAGCTTAGCTCGACCTTATCTCAAAATTTAAAAAGGGGCTGGGGGTGAGACTCAGTGGTAGAGCACTTTCCCAGCATATGTGAGGCCTTGGGTTCAACTCCCTGGTACCAAAAACATGAGGGGGGGGGAGGAGGAGGAGGAGGGGAAGAGAGGGACAATTCTTCATTAAGTCTATTTTCTAATTAAGAAAAGAAATGATGTTCTGAGGTCCCTGGAATTCACTGCACTTGTATCCAAAATGAGACAAATACAATAAGCCAAATGGCTGAATTCACACACAACATTTGACCAAAGCAAATAAGCTTGCTCTCATGCTGTGATCAGAAGAGCAGGAAACTGGAGGCTTTGTTTGAAGGCAAGAGAACACCAAATTCTAAAGCTGAGAGTCCTCAGAGGGGTAAAGAGAGATATTAGCAAATAGCGTTAGTTAATCCACTCAGGCAAGAGCCTCAAAAGTTCAAGAGGTGGTCTCTTGTCTGCACTTTCATGGGATTTCAAAGGATTGAAATGAAAGACTGTAACAGTATCTCTCTCTCTCTCTCTCTCTCTCTCTCTCTCTCACACACACACACACACACACACACACACACACACACACACCATTTATATCATATATGTCAGCAGCCAAGATGGCTGGGCTTTACTGACGAGACTAGAACTTTTTAAAGAAGAGTAGTGGCCCTAAACAGAAACTGTTCCGATTTGGCAGGTCTCTTGAGAGCAAGAAATGGGGAATCTTATCACAAAAGTAGAAAACCCAGCGCTGTAGCACCTGCCCGTAATCCCAATGACTTGGGTGGCTGAGGCAGGAGGATCCTGAGTTCAAGGCCAGAGGAGCCTATGCAACTTAGTAACACCCTGACTCAAAATAAAAAAGGAGTCGGGGGAGGTAGAGCTCAGTGGTAGGGTGTTTGCCTAGCATGCATGTGGCCCTGGCTTCAACCTCCAGTACTGAGAGGTCACCCTGACCCTGGGTACCTCCGAGTCCTGCATCAAGGTGAAACCCAGGAACAGAAGGAGTCAGTGGTCTCCTTCCCCTGGGTACCCCTAGCTAACTGTCTGGGTGTCTGTCCAGGCTGAGGAAATGGAACCTGCACCTCCCACTATCCAGTAACTAAAGAGCTAATGAATGGAGGTGTCCAGGGTTCTGTGCCAGTTCTTGGAACTTAGGTTAAAAACAAAAGCCGGGTGTGGTGGCGCATGCCTGCAATCCCAGAGGCTCGGGAGGCAGAGGTAGAAGGATCGCAAGTTCGAGACCAGAGGTAGTCTACGTAACTTAGTGAGACCCTGTCTCAAAAAGTAAGAAAATGGGCTGAAGGTGCAGCTCAGTGGTCCAGCACTTGCAGAGCATGCAAGTGCAAGGTCCTGGGTTCAACTCCCAGTACTGAAAAACAAAACAAAACAAACAAACACAAAAAAACCAGGCAGACACAATGGCTCATGCCTGTAAGCCCAGCAACTTGGGAGGCAGAGGCAGGAGGATCATAAATTCAAGGCCAGAGGCAGCCTGTATAACTTAGTGAGACCTTATCTCAAGACAAAAAAAACAAATGAGCTGAGCTCAGTGGTACAGTGCTGTCAAAATATATGTGAGGCCCTGGGTTCAGGCCCCCAGTACCACAAAACAAACAAACAAACAAACAAACAAGGGCAAGTTGAAGAGGGCCATATAAAGTTTCCAATCCCCCTTCAAACCTGCTCTCGCCACATGCTCACTGGTAAAGGCTCTGACTCAAACTTCATTGAGAAACAGTGGCTAACATCCACCAGGACTTCCATTCTCCTGTCCCACACCTGCCAAAAGCCAGTCCCTGCATCTGTGCTCTGGCCACAGCCCCCATGGCTTCCCAAGGACTGTGCTTCTCTCATCCCTTTGTCTCTGGCCTCAGAAGCCCTTAACTCTCCTTCTCTCAAGAGCATGTGTAGCAACATCCAAACTTGTTCTAGCTAAAAGTTAAAACCAGCGAAACAACTGAACAAAAATCCCCCTTTTACCTGCACAGCTCCTCCGTTACTCTTGTCTCCTTTATGGCAAAACTTCTAAAGAGTACTCTGAAATTGCTTTCAAGAAATTGCTTTCAACAGAACTTGTCAAGCAGCACATCTTTATCTTCACTTTTTTTCAGCTGCTCAGTAGCTCTTGTTTCCTACTGGAAACTAGGTCCTCCACAGTGCTCCTACCATCTTCTTGTGGTATGTTCCTGCTCACTAGTTGCCTCTTTCAGTCTGCTTTGCTGAGGCCTGCTCCTTCCCTAGACCTCTGCACCAAGCTCCCTCCTGGGCTTTCTTCTGCTCTCTTTCTAAACCCTCTGTCTTATCTAGATGATCTACTCTGGTCCCCAGGTTTTACATCTCATCCATAGAGTAATGATTCGTCTCCCTTCCCCTCCCCTCCCCTCCCCCCTCCTCTCTCCTCTCCTCTCCTCTGCTCTGCTCTCTCTCTCTCTCTCTCTCTCTCTCTCTTTCTTTCTTTCTTTCTCTTTCTTTCATCTTTTGCAGTACTAGGGGTTGAACACAGGACCTCATGCTTGCATACTTTGCAAGTGCCATACCACTGAGTTGCATCCCCAGCCCATCTTTTTACTTTTCGAAACAGGGTCTCAGTAAATTATGCAGACTGCCTCTGGTCTCAAACTTGTGATCCTCCTGCTTCTGCCTCCTGAATCGCTGGAATTACAGGCTTGCACCACCATGCCTGGCTGAGTAATGATTCTTAATGTATATCCCTGCACCCATCAAACTTATCTCTGAGCTTCTGACACATTATCTAGTGGACAACTTGGTAGGTACCCAAGGGTGTTTAACAGCCCACCTTGAACCTATATTCATAACATTTTTATTAGATTGTTTATTTCCTTATTGTTGAGTTTTAAAAGGTCTTTGTATATTTTTAGATAACAGTCTAGAGATGACCTGCATAAAGTATGTTCTTTGCAAATATTTTCTCCTAGTCTTTTGCTTACCTTCTTATTCTCTTGATAGTGTCTTTCACAAAGATGATTTTTAGTGTAGTTCAGCCATCAATTTTTCCTTTCAAGGATCATGGCTTTGGAGCTGAGTGTCATGACATATACCACTAATGCCAACACTTGGGAGGTGAGACAGGAGGATCATGAATTTGAGAGCAGCTTGGCCTACATAGCCAACCTGAGATAGATAGGGAGACAAAGAGAAAAACAACAACAACAACCAAACAAACAAACAAACAGAAAAAAACAAGACCAAAGGTCACACCAAACAACAACAGCAAACCGAAACCAAAAACCAAAATCCAAACCCCTTTCCCCAAATCCCCCTCTCCCCAGCAACAACAAACTCAAAAAGAACTCCTTCAAAGATCACATCTTCAGTGTTTTATCTAAAAAGTTATTACCAAAGCCAAGGTCATCTGGTCTTTCTTCTATGACATCTTCTAGGAGTTTTATAATTTCATGCTTTACATATAGGTCTATGATTCATTCTGAGTGAATCTTTATGAAGGATGTAAGGTCTATGTCTAGATGCATTTTTATGCACGTAGATATCCAGTTGCCCAGCACTGCTGGTTGAAAACACTATTTTTGTTCCATTGTAGTGCCTTTGCTCCTTTGTCAAAAAACAGTAGGGAAGATGTAGGTCTATTTCTAGGCTCCTTATTTTGTTCTGCTGATCATTTTATCTGTTCCTTCACCAATACCATACTGTCTTGATTATTGTATTAGTCACTGGTGCGTTGCTGTGGCAAAACACCCAACTGACACAATCTTATGGGAGGAATGACTTATTGGAGACTCATGATTAGAGGATCACCGTCCATGACAGTGGGGAGACATGGCAGTGGAACAGATGATGGCAGAGCTGGTGGCAGATGACATCACATCTTGGTGATCAGAAAGCAGAGGGAATACTGGAACCAGGGGTCTAGGTAAACCCCGTAAAGGCCCACTCCCCAACAACAAACTTCCACAACTGGGCTCCCATCTCACAAAGATCCATAACTTCCCAGGACAGCACCACCAGTTGGGGACCAAACATTCAAACATATGACCTTTGGGGGACAATTTAAATTCAAACCGTGATAGTTACTGTAGATTTTTAGTAAATCTTGAGCTCAGGTATTATCATCTACATTCAGAAGAGAGTTTTGATTCCCATCTCCACGCACATTCCATACCTACTCCACCCCCATCTTTCCCATCTTGGTAAATGCCACCATCATGCATTTAGTTGCTCAGGCTAAAAACCTAGAAGTTAGTCTTGATTCTTTCAGTCCCGACTTGCATCCAATCCATCAATACGTCCTGTCAAGTCTTCCTCCAGCAAGCAGAGCAAATCAGGTGACATCTGTTTCCACATAGTTCATGCCAACAGCCAATATCACTGTTCTAATATAACTGGTCTCCCTCTTGCCCTCCTCTCCAGAGTGAAGCCTCCTTCATTTTTTCTTTTTTAAAAAAAGAAGAAATGAGGATTTATTTTTTAAAACCTCAGTCTTAAATAGAAATACAGCCAGTCTGAGCAATGTGGTTGTTTGTTTTGTTTTTAAAGAGATGTTGAAATCAGCTGAGGATGACCATTCAGGCTAAATTCCTTAAGCGGAAAGGGAAAGCCCTACCTCTGTGCTATCCAATACCGTAGCCACAAACCACATAGATCTATTGAACACTGAAAATGTGGCCAGTTTGAGCTGGGATGTGCTGAGTATAAATGTTACTCCAGGTTTGAAGGACATAGTATAAGTTGCGGATCCCTTATCTGAAATGCTTGGGACTTCAAATGTTTCTGATTTTTTTTTTTTTAAGATTTAGGAATATTTGCATAGACTTTACTAATGAGGCATCCCTAATCTAAAAATCCCAAATCCAAAATGTTCTGAAATCCAAATGACTTTCACATTGGTGATCAAAACATTTTGTATTTCTGAGCATTTCAGATTTTGAGCTTTTGGATTAGGTAGGGATGTTCAACCTGTATGAAAGAAAAGAATCTAAAATGTATAACATGTACTAAAATTCCTTAGGTTGATTACATATTAAAATGATAAAATTTGGGGTATATTAGGTTTAAATGTATAATTGAGATGAATTGTTTCTTTTTTTAAAATGTAGTTACTAGAAAGACACATGTGGCCTCCACTGCGTTTCTGTTGGACAGTGCTGGACTGTCCTGCATGCCTGCTGCAGTCCCTACCTCCAGGGCTCCTCTTCCAGCTCTCCTCTCCCCTGCGCTTTACCTATCACAGTTGCTTTTTCCTCACAGGTGGCCCTCATGACTGGGAAGACAGGGCAAGATGACAGATGGGTCAGGATGCCAAGCGACATTTTACAATTTACATCAGAATGTTATGACTTCTTGTTCAAATTCTTCAAATCCTGGCTATTAAAGGTAGAATAAAGTCTGAGGTCCTGCATAACCTAGAACTAATTCCCTTTGTTCATTACACATTAGCCACCCAGACTCTTGTCTGTTTCTCCAAGACTAGTGTCTTATCTCCAAGCCTCCACATTTACTGTTGCCCTTGCCTCGAATATTCCCACCATTCTCGCTTTGACACTTGCATCCTTTTTAGTTCTCAAGTCTTGACTTACGTAAATAAATGTAACTTCACAGACACAAGGTAACTCTAAGCTGGGGGTTTAGCTCAATTGGTGGAATACTGCTCTGTGGACTTCTAGAGCCTGGGTTTGATCTCTAGCACTGCAAAAATGGGAGAATGACCTGGTAGCCCACTCCCAGAAGCAAGCATCCATTGAAACTCTATGAATAGCAGAGAAGCACTGACATAGTCCCAGGCATGGTACAGTGGCAGGGAGTGTTTCGTTCTTGTGCATACAGGGTTGCTATGAGTTGCAGCCAACTCAACAGTACCTAACAACAGATAGTTCTACATTGCCTTCAAATCTTTAATTTGGTTAAATGAAAAAATTACATAACATGTAAAGGATGGTGTCATTTATGCAAAAATATATGTATATTATTGTTAGGTGCCATCTAGTCAGTGTCTGACTCATAGTGACCCTACATACAGCAGGTGAAACACTACTGTCAGTGCTTCTCTGCTATTCATAGGGTTTTCAATGGCTGATTTTTTGGGGCAGTGGGCTGCCATGTCCTTCTCCCAAGCCTCCAGCACCTGGTGTTCCCAGGGGGTCTCCCGTTCAAGTACTAACCAGAGCCAACCCTGCTTAACTTCCGAGACCTGACAGGATCGGATGTCACAGTGGTACAGCTGCAGGGTGTATGTAGATTATATATTATATGGGCATATACCAATACATAGAAGTATGTAAACACATTGGTAACTATTCAGAAGGAAATGTAGTAGTTAACTGAGGTTCTCTTTGGGACTGTACTCTACATATTGTTGTGCAACTGTCTTTCTCACAAAGCAATATGAATAAGCAATCTTTCTACACCAGCTCATATAGATGTACTTTATTCTTTTTAATGGTTGGAATTCTTTTATATGAATGCATTATAATTCATTTCACCATTTTCCTATATTGATGGGTATTTAAATTGTTTCCAATTGTTTTTGTGATTACAATTGAATCTTATTACAGCTGATATGGATTTCAATTCTTTGGATCATAGAAAATAATTTACCTTCTCATCTGTGGGAACCAGTCTTTTATAGTTTCTGATATAATTTATCCTGTTCAGTTGTGAAGTGCAGTCATCTTAAGCATTAACAAAACTTTTATATGCTGTTTGTATATTGATATATCTAACCTAACCAATATCTTCAAAAATTTAATGTGCATAAGCACTTTATGAAGGCTCAATATTCACAGTAATGTCGTGTGCACAGGGGCTCTACCAAACCACCATTTAAATGAAGAACACATTTTTTCTTTTTAAAGTTGAGATATAACTCAAATAAGTGCACAAATCTTGATTGTATAGCTTGATGAAATTTTTATATGTGTATACATCTGAGTAATTGCTCCCCAGACAAAAATATTTAACATTTCCTACATCTTAGCAGGTGGAGGGAAAACGTTTTTTTTTCTTTTGACAAAGTCTCCCTATGTTACTCAAGGTGGTCTCAAATTCTGGGCTCAATCCTCCAGAGTGCTGGGACAACAGGTATGTCTCACCACACCTGGCTAGGGAGAGCACATTCTCTGTGGGATGTTGTAAAATATTTTTTCCTGCAAATTTTTACAACTTTCATTTCTTTGGAATGAATACTCCTTTATGATTCTTATGGTATCAACAGTTTGGAAAAGAGAGTAAAAGGAAGAAATAGAATCACAAGGGTCTATTTGGGTAGGTTCTCATCTGTACTTACTCATTTTTTTGTTTTAAAGGAACTGCTAATAGGTAAACCAGACTGCATTTAATGAGAAAATAATGGATTGCTGAAAACATTCAAATTTATTTGATCAAAATTGATGGGATTTTCATTCTATTCTCTCCAACTTGTTTATATTTATTAAGGCCAATATTGGTCATTCAATGCAAATAACACTCATGTTGTGGTTTTAAAACTATGGACAATTTTTTTTTGACAGAAAATAAAGAGCTGTGTAATTTTGGTGAAGGAATCTAATTTCTCTCTCTGCACAAGAAAAGAAATGAGAGAAAACTGGAGAAATAGGCTGTGACCAGATCATGGCTGCCCTAATTGTTGAGATGTTCAGACTTCCCAAGTCTTTTATGCTTCTTCTGGCTGTTCAAGAGCCCCTTTGGTACTGCAGTAACACTACACTGAGTAGATTTTGGGGGCTACCCTAGAAGCGCAATAACAAGTTTCTGTGAGAAAAGTCAATCCAACTTAAAAAAAAAACTAATTTATAATTTTTAGAACACAGTTTATTTCACAACTAGTTATGCTGGTTAGCATTATTTAATGTAGTTGTGTGATCTCAGGCAAGCCATTTAATCTTCCTATTGCTCAGTAACTTCTGATTTACAGAAATAGGTGAGTTAAGCAAGATACTCTCAAATCAAGTCTGAAAACTTGATTATTTACAAGAAATCCTAGTATGTTATTAGAAAAATGTCAATAATTATCACTCACCAAAAAAATCTCTTCTTTCAGAATATTCTTTAGCAACATTAAAAAATTAACAATTCTTCTCCAGGACAGGTATTTAAGTAACCACAGAAAAATATGCTCTGTAGTATATAAGGATAGGGCCTGTTGACGGTGTTTATTTTTAGGTGATGTTAAAGGGAGCAACATAGGAACTGACATTTAACTGAGTGGCTGTTATATATCTGGAACTCCAGTCTTTTCATTCTAGGCAATTTAATCTATATATTAATATATTAGCACTATCTTTGTTATACATTAGGAAGACTCTAAGGCTGGAAGAGTAACTTGCACTGGGTGACATCTAAGTGGAATCCAGATCTGATGAAAAGCTCTTTCCTTTCTATAAAGCTGTGCTCATAATACAAAATAGGAACTAAGCCACAAATAAGATGTAATGAAAACAGGTATAGAAAATGTATTTGCTAGGGTAAAAGCAAAACTTACAACAGAAATACAGTAGCTCAAGCACAACAGCCTGCAGAATGCTCAAGTTTCCATCATGCATACCAGTCCTAAGGTAAGCAGTCAGGCTAATGGGTAGTTGTGCTCCCCAGAGATGCAGGTTCCTGCCATATTGTTGCTCCTCTGTCCCCTAGAGTGTTGTCCTCATATGCATTGTTAATAAATCTCCTTCAAAGAGCAGTTTTGTGGCTATGGCTCTGAAAATAGTGTTTTATACAACCATATCAAGAGGTCTAGGAAAATATAAATATAATGTAAGTGAAGATGTGACCTATTTTTTTGCCAAGGCAGAAAAAAACAAACAAAAAAGAGCCAATTTGCATTGGACCAGAAGGAGAGTGGAAAAACAGGACATACTGCTTATTTTTCCCACATTCTGTGGCCACAGAATGCACTTTCTTTGAGGGGCTCTGTGGGCCTTCAAATGCAGGCTTCTCTCCTTAGTGGCTTACCAATATGAAGCAACTCTACCATCCATAATATGAGAACATCAACAGAAATGCTCCCTTGGGATGGTATCAAAGTAAGCCATTCTCTGGTTTGGGAAACAAACTCAGAGTGAAAGAAAGCCCTGGGTCAGAGAACCCCAACTCATGTTCCATTAAGAAATCTGTGGCTCATCCTACAGCTGGAAGTATGAACAAATAAAGCATTATCTCTGTTCTTATGTATCCTTTAATGAAATACCCATAATTGCACCCATCTTTTCACTGTGACCATACAGAGGCAAGACTAATAAACTGACTTATTAAGTAGACAGAAGTACCCTCAATTGGTGACATCCATTTAATTTCTCTAATTTTACATTCACCAAGCAACATTGTTCTGTATTTGTCTCAGGTGGCTATGGAAACCAGAAGAAAGCACTCTACACATTAAGTTAAAAGAATTGTCAACATTTACTGAGTACTTACTAGGTGTTAAGCAGTTTTAGCATCTTAATGTATAATGTATAAATTTAATCCTCAGAAAAATCCATGAAGAAGGTCCTCCACAGATACAGATTGGTTAAGTAACTTGCCTAACCAAGCTCACACAAATAGGAGGTGGTACAGTCAGGATTTAAACCTGACTTCCTGACTTCTGAGTATGGACAGGCCTTTGCCACCACCAGTTATTTATGTGTCAGGAGCATCTTCTAATGGAAATGAAGAACTTGGCATTCTAGATAAATCAGACCTTTCAGAAATTTGGAAAGTGTTACACACACAATATTGCAGGGCTGACAAAATCAGTCCCTGGACTTGCAAAGCCCAGAACTAGATCAAGGGTGTGTTTTGAGAACTCTATGCAGTGCTGCCCAGGGGCCTAAGTGGGTCCTCTCTTTTTTATATTTCCTAGTTGCAACACATATTAATTATGATGTTTTAGTTAAAGTACTTTCTCCAGTGATTGTCAATAGTCGTTAAGCTTTGTAAAAGAATTTATTTTGTACTTATGACTAATGATTGTTCTAAATTTTTACCTACTTATGTAGTAAGATTTACCTACTGATGTGGTAAGATTACTTCAAATACTAATATTTTCTGTTAAAGTCTTTCTGGAACTTTTTCTCTATGTTATGATTTGTGCTTTCAAAGTTAAACTTAAAATTTTAATGTTTAAATAGTTGTGGAATAAAAGTTGATTGGGGAAGAAAAACAAAAGATGGAGTTTTTCTTTCTGTTCTGTAGAAGTTATTTTCTATAAAATGTTTTTATTTGCCTTTTCTAATTAAATACTAAAACAGTTAAGGTTTACATTTTTAGTAGATAAACAAGAACTCGTCAGTTTTTTAAAGGAGATCTGAATCTCAATAAATAATAATTGTTAGATGAATAATACATTTGTTGTAAAGCTTGAAGTTTAAAGTAGAATTTTACTCAACCTTCCTATCTTTTGTGGTCAAGCTACTATATTTATAGGAAGCCCAGTTAAATTTAAATTTTAGGTAAACAATGAGTATTTTAGTGTAAGTATATCCCAGATACTGTTTTGTTGTTTAACTGAAATTCAAAATTAATGGAACAGTCTATATATTCTATGGCCAACCTGTTATATGGAAAACAGTAACTTAGCTAAATTTTAGAATTGTTGTTGTTAGGTGCTGTCGAGTCGGTATCCAACTCATAGCGACCCTCTGTACAACAGGGCAAACACTATTCTCAGTGCTTCTCTGCTGTTCATAGGGTTTTTGATGGCAGATTGATTTTTGGGAGGGGGTTACCAGGTCCTTCTCCCAAGCCTCCAGCTTCTGGTGTTCCCAAGTGGTCTCCCATCCAGGTACTAACCAGGCTCGACCCTGCTTAGCTTCCGAGATCTGTCGGGATCGGATGCCACAGGGCTACAGCTGCAGGCAAATTTTAGAATACATAACCCTATATGATTACTGCCTGCAGCCATAGCTGTGTGCCATCCAATTCTGTCAGATCTTGGAAACTAAGCATGGTCGGGCCTGGTTAGTACTTGGATGGGAGACCGCCTGGGAACACCAGATGCTGTAGGCTTTGGGAGACGGACCTGGCAACCCACTCCCAAAAATCAATCCGCCATTGAAAACCCTATGAACAGCAGAGAAGCACTGACAATAGTGTTTCTGCTGTTCTATGTAGGGTCGCTATGAGTCAGATACTGACTCCATGGCACCTAACAACAACAACAAGTTGCAACACAGGGCTTTTTATAGAGGTACTAATTTATAGATGGTTATGGATATTTGCAGACCATGAAGGTGATACGAAACTGTCAACTTGTGTAAGAGGTCGGAAACCAATTGTTGTTTGTTGTTAGGTGCTGTCAAGTGGGGTCCGACTCAAAGCAACCTTATGTACAACGGAACAAAACACTCCCCGACACTGTGCCATGCCTGGCATTATGTAAGTGCTTCTCTGCTATTCATAGGGATTTCGATGTCTGATTGTTTTAGGATTGATTTTGGAGTGGATTGCCACATTCTTCTCACAGAAACCAATTATTAGGAAACAAAAGTAACTCAAATTCAAACCTAAGCAGGACATAATGGTGCATGCCTATAATCCTAACACTTGGGAGGGTAGGCAGGAGGACTGATGAAAGTTCAAGGCCAGCCTATTCTACATAGAGTTCTAGGATAGCCTAAGCTACAGAGTGAGACCCTGTTAAAAAAAAAAAAGTCAAAAGCTAATTCCATCATCATACTGTATTTCTACAAGCTTAATATATGTTGAAATCAATTTTTGCAACTCAAGGAGTCTGCCATAAAAAACAACCAACATTTTTGAAGGCTCTGGTAAATTATAAAGAACATTAAATGAATGTATGTAGACTAGTCAGAAAATTTTTTGCGGTGCTGGGCATCAAACCTAGGTCCTCAAAGTGTGGAGCAGCACTCTATTAAAATAGAAGGATGTGGCAATCCACTCTTGAAACAATCTTGAAACAACAGCATTGAAAGCCCTCTGGGAATTGGTATGAGTGGGACACAACTGCAACTTAAGAACAAAGGCACCTAACAAGTCAGACAAATATGAGAGGCAGGAAAAGTGTTGATTTTCTCTGTCTCTGAATGAGAGGAGGCAGAACTGCAACCAAAGAGCGTTGAAAATACCATCGGGACAACTAGAAGTGAGCATCAGTGTGGAATTCTAATACAGGAAGCTGATTAATCACAAGTAAGACTCCACGATAGCACTGGCAAATTATAAGTGAACAGAAACTTTATTCACAACTAAGTTAGTGATGAGAAGTATTTGTGCTTCTTCAAGAGTCCTGGTTCTATTCTAAGCCATGCCCAAAGTACAAGTTATAAAGGCAATGTGAGAAAACTCAACTAAATGCCATCACAAGCTTTTTTCAAGCTTTGGGTACAAATCAAATCTCTTTATAAGTGTAAATTTGATGACAGAACTACAGACAGGTGTGAAAATATTTACTTATAATTCTAAAAAATATGAATGATCACTCCTATTAATGGAGAGAGAAAATTCAGGCATAAGCATATACCTCAGTATCTACAAGCAACAACAGTTCTTGGAATTCTAAAATTCTGCAGCAAATGCAATTTTGTACATGTGTATAGGATAATGCAGAGCTTCTGACCAAAGTAAACATTTTTAACAATTAATTTCAGTCCTTAATGTTGTTGTTGTTGTTAGGTGCCATGGAATGGGTGTCGACTCAATAGCAACCCTGTGTACAACAGGCGAAACACTACTGTCAGTGCTTCTCTGCTATTCATAGGGTTTTCAAGGGTGGATTGATTTTTTTGGAAGTGAGTTGCTGGGTCCTTCTCCCAAGCTTACAGTATCTGGTGTTCACAGGCAGT